>JAECUM010024258.1:0-20869 GCA_016617855.1 Megalonaias nervosa
TCTGGCCATCCATGGTTGACTCGTCTACCTATGAACATGCCATCCAGACTAACCAAGCTGAACGAAGCTTACATGAATTTACATCGTGTCAGGCTAAACTTGATACCGAAGCCTGAAGAGATAGATAATGTCAGGATGTTAACAATAGCCCAAGACCTGGTAGAAGAGGTCTTCATAGAGGAAATCAAAAAAGAACAAGAAGAATGGACAGAGAAGTACAGACTTCAGAAGAAAGAGAACAGCAGCAGCAGGAGCAACAGCAGCAGCATGAACCAGACAGAGGTTTTTGTTGACTGCCGTGTGGACACCAAAGAGTTATCCTTCTCTTTCCGCAGAAGCAGGCCGTATCGTGTTGGAAAGGCTGCCACCAGACGGGGAAGCAATCTTAGTAAAAAGATTGCCATCACTCCCTGTCAACAAAAAACAGCCCTTTTCAGGGTTACCCCCAATACTCTCGAAAAGACATACTAATTCAATTGCCAAAAAAAAAATTGTGTGTTTATGTTTTAAAAAATAGAAATGTGTCTATAAGCGCTTCGTTTCTTTTGTCAGTAGAAAATCCACACTTCGTTTCTCTGTCTTGTCCGATAGTGTGTGTCTGTGTTTGTAAGTAAAAAAGTCAACGTGAGTGTTTCTTTTAGGTCCGCGCTTTCCATGGTTTTAATTTTCTTTGGTAATGATATGGGCATCGTAAGTTTTGGTGTCAGGGGATGTTTTCCTTCACGTCCGTGCTTCAAGTATATAAAACGTCGAGATCGTCAGTCTGCTTTAATGCTAACTATCTATAGAGCACTTATAAGATCGAAACTGGACTATGGTTGTCAAGTATACAACTCAGCCAAGCAGCCATAGCTGGAAAAGCTAGATGCTATGCAAAGAAAAGCACTGGTCGTCTGCACTGGCACTCTACCCTCAACCTCACTCGACGAACTCCAAGTTCTTACTGGAGAGATACCATTAAGGTTGAGAAGACAAGAAATGCTACTCAGATACTCAATCTGGCTAGAAATACATCCCAATACGCATCCCACAAAAGTGGCTATCAGCAAGTGTAACAAAACTTTTAGTAAAAACCTAGTACCAAACTTACCAGGTGGAAAACTAATCATAGAACTGAGGAAAAACTTACCAATCTATGGAGAACAGGAGAGATATACGAAATCTCCTGACCAAGCCCCTTGGATAAACCTTAAACCAGGGATTAATACCAAAGCCACCGAATATGGAAACAAATTGGAACAGGAGCATCAACTAAAATAAAAAATTACAACTGACATACTAGACACCTACTCCAGTTTCATTAAAATATATACCGATGGGTCAAAAACACCAGAGCCACCCATAACAGCAGCAGCAGTGGTAATCCCAGAACTCAACATACAAATGGGAACCAGATTACCAGACCACTGCTCTACATATACTGCTGAATTCTGGGCCATCAATGAATCATTAGACTGGATCCTAGAAAACAACATCCAAAAAAGCAGTAATCATTAGTGACTCCCTTAGTGTAATAACATTCAATCAATCAATCAATTGGTAGTCTCTCGCGGGCCGAGGAAGACATGTTGTGCAGTCTCATCAACGATGGACGCGTACGTGGCTCCGGAGTCCAAATTCCGATGAACACAGGCGGTTGCAGGTGGGGCATGGGACACCGGTACTTGGGGGTGGCTGAGACGCAGCTTTGTGACGTCTCTCAAGGGCTGCAGCAAGACGCTGGCGGCGGTCAGCCTCGAAGGTGGAACTGGCTTTTCTGGTCAGGACTCGCCAGTGACTTCTGTCTGAGGCAGCGAGCTCGAGCTGATGGGGTTGAAGGTCTGCCCATTTGATGTGCGTCTTGAGATTGTCTTTGTACCTCTTGTGAGGGCGGCCTTAGTTTCGGTTGCCTTGGACTAGCTCGCCAAAGAACAGTTGCTTTGGGATTCTGTTTTGATCCATGCGGATGACATGGCCGGTCCAACGAAGCTGGGCCTGGATCATTTTCGCTTCGATGCTTGTTGTGTTTGCTCTATCAAGGACTTCCTGGTTGGGGATTCGGTCCTGCCACTTGATCCTCATGATGGCTTTCAGGGAGCGCTGGTGGAATTGTTCCAACCGACTGATGTGCCTTCGGTATACAGTCCACGTTTCAGAGCGAAACAAGAGAGACGTCAGGACAACTGCATTGTACACCTTCAACTTTGTTGACAAGTGCATATCCTTGTGCTGCAAGACCTTGGTTTGAAGTCGTCCGAGTGCTTGGCTGGGTTTTTGGATCCTCGCAGTGATCTCTTTGTCCAGGGAGCCATCATTGGATATTGTGCTGCCTAGGTATTTAAAGCTGTCCACATTCTTCAGCTGCGTGTCGCCGATGGTGATGCAGGGTTGTGAAGGGACAGTGTTTGGGGCAGGCTGGAAGAGGACTTCTGTCTTTCCTAGGCTAATTGTGAGTCCGAACAGATTGGAGGCTTCGGAGAACTTGTCCACAATTGTCTGTAGGTGAATCTCTTCATGGGCCATGAGGGCACAGTCATCTGCAAAGAGTGCTTCAGTGATGAGTCTTTCAAGCGTCTTGGTTTTAGCAGCTAGGTGTCTGAGATCAAACACTGATCCATCCAGGCGATATCTAATGTAGATACCAAGGTCAAGGTCACGGATGGCGTGGCGCAGTACCTGCGTGAAGAAGAGGTTGAAGAGCACCGGAGCGAGTACACAGCCCTGTTTGACACCATTAGATATGGGGAATTTCTCAGAGGGTTCACTGTCTGAGAGAATCTCTCCAGTCATGTCATCATGGAAAAGCCGGATGAGGTTGGTAAACTTCTGAGGACAACAAAGCTTCTTGAGTATTACCCACAGTGCGTCTCTGTTGACTGTGTCGAATGCCTTCGTCAGGTCCACGAAGACGGCATACAGATTCATGTTCTGCTCAAGGCATTTCTCTTGGACTTGTCTTACTGCGAAGATCATGTCAGCAGTGCTACGGTCTGAGCGAAAACCACATTGAGACTCAGGTAGGTTATCTTCTGACACTGATGCGATAAGTCTGTTGAGAATGAGGCGAGCAAGTATTTTGCCAGCTATGGAGAGTAGGGAGATACCTCTATAGTTATTGCAGTCCGCACGTGTGCCTTTATTCTTATAGATGGTTACAATTGATGCGTCGCGGAGGTCGTCTGGCATCTCCTCTTCCGTCCAGATGCTGGTTAGCACATCGTGGAATGCCTCTAGAGCCTGTTCACTGAGAGCCTTGTACACCTCCGCTGGGATGCCATCCTTACCAGGTGCCCTGCCACAGTTCATTTGTTTAATGGCCGTCCTCAACTCCTCTATCGTTGGCGGAACATTCAGTTGGTCATGCTTTGGCTGTTGGGGTATTTGTTCAAAAGCAGAATGGCTAACCGATGAGGGCAGGTTTAGGAGCTGGCTAAAGTGCTCTTTCCATCTGTCCTTAATGCCAACCTTGTCCTTTATTAGTGTACTGCCATCTGCAGCAAGCAAGGGGCAGAACCAGACTTTTAAGGGCCGAAGATTGACTTGATGGCACTGTAGAACTCTTTGGAGTTGTTAGTGTCGGCATAACGTTGCACTTCATTAGCTTTCCTTTCCCACCACTGGTCATGCATCTTGCGGATTTCTCTCTGAGCGTCAGCTTGATAGGATTTGAAGCGGTCTTTTTGGGGGATGGAGTTTGGGTCATTCTGCCAGTCCATGAATGTTTTATTTTTTCTGGCAAGCAGATCTTCAATGGCATCGTTGTTCTCGTCGAACCAATCTTGATGGGTTCGCTTCTTGGGGCCCAGAGTCGCCATAGCTGTCTCTCTTTTAATGTCCCTGAGCTTGTTCCATTTCTCGGAGGCACTTCCATGTAAAGGTCCGTTGGTAGACATTTTTTCATCTAGGCTCTTCTGGAAATCAAGCTGGATGGAGGACTGCTGAAGTTTGACAATGTTGAAGGCTGTGCACATATGCTTAGGGCGCCTTGGGTGATGTGGGGCAATGCGCAATTTTAGGGTGGTTCGGACAAGTCTGTGGTCTGTCCAACATTCCGCTCCTCGCATGGCCTTGGTGATGAGGACATCCTGGGCATCGCGCTGCTAATGGTAATAACATTAATAAAAGCAAATAACATCTAAATCAAGAAAAACGTTCCTTGCCAGAGCTCTCCGCCTGCTCAAAAACTATCCACCAAAAACCAGCTCGTCGAATTTATGTGGATACCATCGCATATAGAAATCCCTGGCAACGAACAGGCAGACAAAGTCACTAAAAACAAATTAGGAGACCCCATCCCGGCCCCATTAAAATATAGCATCACAGAAGTACAAAGCCTTGTTAGAAAATTCATTGATAATAAGTGGCAAGAGTACTGGAATGCTAATCCCAAGGGCAGAAAAATACACTCCATCCTAAAGGAAGTAAATAGGTCCATTAAAAAACCCAAGATTAACAGCCCGGACCAAAAAATCATAAATCGAATTATGACGGGCAAAACAAAACTAACAAGCAGCTGTGGTCAACATCTCAACATCTAGGACCAAAACCCACTAACATAAACTGCTACCATTGCCGCACCGTCGAAGACCTAAAACATATTTTCAATAACTGCTCTAAACATCAGTTAGCCAGAAATAAATTTCAAAACGCGCAAAAAGAAATTGGATCCCCAATAACATACCCAGAGTTCCCAGAAACATCTAACACAAATCCAAATACCACATATAGAAAAATCATAAACTATCTAAATGAAACAGGGCTTAAAAACAAAATTTAATGCCCAATTAAAACACACTGTCAGATAAATAATGAAAAATATCCACTTCACAATAAGTCGCAATAAGAACAGAAATATCCACCACCAAATGGCATTAACGCTGGTCAGGTGTCTTTGATATATCGACGGGGACCTGAATATTCAGCAAAGACACTTGCTCCCTTTCCCAAATCAATGCCATAGCCATAAATAAGCTAAACATTAAATCGGCACAAACCATAGGATGTACGCCTTTGATATATCGTTTGGGACCTGAGTATTCAGCAAAGGCGCCAGTCCCTCCCAAATAAATAGCCGTAAATCAAATCAACCACATAAAAATAAAATCTAATGCTCCATTAAAACACACTGTCAAATAAACAACACAAGCCGCTATACAATAAGTCGCAATAAGAACAAACATCTCCAACACCAAATGGCATTACCACTGGACGGGTGTCCTTGATATGTCGACGGGGACCTGAGTATTCTGCAAAGACACTTGCTCCCCCCCCCCCAAATCAATGCCATAGACATAAATACGCTTAACATTAAAACGGCTCAAACCAAAGGATGAGCGCCTTTGACATGTCGATTGGGACCGGGGTATTCAACAAAGGCGCCAGTCCCTTCCAAAATAAACAGCCGCAAGAAGTCAAAACAACCACCTAAAAACTATCTCCAAGGGAAAAAAATATTATTTTCTTCTTCACTTATACACCTATACCCCAACTTTTCCTCCTCCTCCTCCTTATTAAATAACCTACTAACCGTCTCACTATTTAACCTAATGATTCTAATCTTCAATCTACTTTCAACCAAAAGATGACAGTCAACCCAATATAAACAATAGAATAAGGGAGCCCAAACAACGGGACCATCAGGGCCCGCCACACAAGGCGAAATTTAACCAGAGTAGAGAAGAACAATATGGCCCCAAATAGACAATATAAGGTGGTCAAAAATCCAATGACCATCAGGCCCCGCTGCACAAGGCGGCAAAAAACTAATCTACACCAAGTAATCGGCTCTAAATAGGAACAGGTCAAACACCATAAGGCCGACTGGCCCAAAATTAAGTAAATCCAGTAAGACCCCAAAACTATATCTCATATAAGGTGGTCTACGCCCAGGACCAACAGGGCCAGTCACACAAAGTGTACAGAAATACCGGTATTATCATCGCGGCTGTCATCTAATCCCTCTATATAATAAACCTTAAAAACAGCACAGAGTTACTGTTCAAAATTCTTAGCCCGTGCAAGACGACCAACTTTAGACCAATACTCTGGATACAACGGGCACCGTTCTGCGGCTTGGCGCCTCCCTTCCTGAGTCCACGCCTCCTTTTCCTTGACCGGACATCAATAACCGCGCAATACGCGAACAAATTCCAACCTCGCCAACAACCAAAACCTGAGTGACTGATGGTACTATTCCCACTCACCCCGTGCTAGAGATGGACTGTAAAACATGAGTGTGTGCTGGGACTATCCCCACTCATGAAAGCCTAACATTCAGGCAGATTGAAACTTATTGTTCTGCTGTCTGAGGGCAAAATTAGAAGCACTCTTTCAGTGCCTTAACGCCTGAGAAATGTGGCACTAATTCCATTCCTCAAGGAAAATTAACATCCTGCGGTGCAGGAATTAACCAGTGGCGCATGTACTTATGTACGAAAGCCACTTTAATTCAAACTTAAGTAAGTAAGTAACAGTCTGCTTCCCATCGCTTACATATCAACATTGAAGATGAATAGCAGACTAACCAAGCTTTAGAACTTCAGATGCACCTGGAATATGCCAGGCGCCTCCTGGACAAGCTGGCCATGGAGGCCATTGCAGAAGCAGACCGGGTGGAAGAACAGGAGGAAAAAAGAAGAAAGAAGAGGAGAAGGAAAAGAAGAGAGGGATCTTGCCTCACCTCATACTGAGACCTCTGCGTGAGGTCAAGCCTGAGGTGAGGACACCAACGCCTCCACAACCACCACTTCCACAGCAACAACGTCAGCCACAACCTCTGCCACCAGCACCAAGAGCCGCTGTCCTCCAGACAGAAAACTGGGAAGAAGAGGCAATAGAGGAGTTGGAGAGACAGCGGCAAGAGTGGGAACCTCAGAAACCTCATCATCATCATCATCCCCTGGTGTGGCATAGAAGAAGACAGAGGGAACAACAATAACAACAACAACAAGTCTTCACTATTCCACAAACGGAGGAGTGGGATAGTGAAGCCACTCAAGCCCCGTCTTCTCTCCCAACCACAAACATCAATTGGGAGCAGGGCTGGAGTCGTCGTTGTGTGTGTGGGGCCCGACCAGGGAGGTGCCGACATTAGCCAGGTGAATCTGAAGTTTAAAAAGAAAAAGCGCCCTTCTCAGGGCTAACCAGATCTCTAGAAAAGAGAGACTATTCAAGTTGCCAAGTTGTGTGAACGTAGAGTAGTGTGACTATAAATACTCACTCATTTACTGATGTGTATGTGTGTGTTTTGCGTTCGCATACGTTTGTGTGGATAGTAGAGTGTGTGTTTTTTCTTCTCTTCCCGTCTGTGTGGATAGTAGATATGGTATGTTTTATGCGTTCGCATTCATTTGTGTGGATAGGATATATGGTGTGAAGTCAGTGTAAGGCATGTTTTCCTTCACGTCTGTGCTTGAAGTTTATAAACCATAGCGCTCGTCATTCGCGCCATTCAACGCTGAATATAAAAAAAATGGCAAGTAACATGGAGAAGATGCTGAGATTGCAGGAGGTGGTAGACACTAGGCATGGTGGAGGAGATGCTAGTGTGAATGCAGTTTGGGGCTTTTAGTCCCCACAGACTAAGTATGGAGATTAACAATTTAAAGAAGGAAAGAACATCTTAAATGAGAGGATAAGAATAGAAAAGGAAGATAAAGAAGACAAAGAGAGGATGAGAGAATGGAATAAAAAAATTGAAAAGGAGGAAGAAAATGAAAAGAGGAAGAAAAAGAAAGAGGAGGAGGAGATGGAAAAAAAGAAAGAGGAAAAGAATGAAAATAAGACAAAAAGTGTAGGACAAAAGATAACAAGTTCGTGGAGGAAAAGAATAAATTAGAAGAAGAAGAAGAAACCCAATGGCCTTTTACAGGGCCTCTTCATATGCCTCTAAAAAAATTTATTCTTTCTTGCCTATATATGTGTTGTATGTGTCTATTTCTCTTGTGATTGTCCCTACCTAGAGTAGCCGCGCGTATTTAGGTCAGCCACTTGCAACATTGTTGCAAGTGTCCAGTACCGTGACGTCATCCCACCTGTTCCATTCCTATTGTCCGTATACAGGCCCAGGGTTTTGATTTTGTCGCTATAAATCTTGTCGCTATATTACCTGGGGGGGGGGGAGGGGTCTGTTGGTGTTTTTCCATTGTCGCTATTTCGCTTCACTGCTGTGGTTGTTCTATTTATGGTGTCGGTCACTAACAGAAAACAAAATCTTGTGCTTTGATAAACCTATTTTAAGTACCAAGGTTTACCCTTAATTTTGACCGTCTCCGTTTATGTGTCAAGGCTTCATATATAAATAATTTTTTAAATGGTGCTTTTCTTTCATCCTTTTTAAGTATCACAATGTTTAATAGTTTTATGTTTGTTTCAAATTTAAGAATATTATAAAATTAGGAAACAAATTATTAATATACATTATAATTGGAATATGGCTATCATACATGTGTAGCAGTTGGAAGAAATAACCTGCTCAAGCATTATACAAGAATCCTTTATTTCTTTAATCCTTTGTATTTCTCCACTGGCCACACTTTCACTGATATAACACTTACTGCAATTGCTAACAACCCGAAATGGAGTTCCGAAACCAGGAAAGAAAAGGAATCTTACTGGATACGCCGCCTTAGAACATTGAAACCAAGCGGTTTAAACCAAGAAGACTAGAAAAAGACAGCCATGCACAAATAAAACTATCTTTTGCAGCCGACACATTTTCCTTTTGAAAAATTCTCTAAATTTGCTTAATAGCCTACAATTACTACTATAACAATGAAATATCCGGGATGTAATTTGCGCTTACATAAATGTACACAAAATATCAAATGTTGTTATGGCTCATCGATTTCTAGGATAATACAAATATTTTCCAGTATCCGCAACAAGTTGATATAAACTAGTTGAAACATAATACATTTAAAGGTTTAATTCCTGTAGAAACAGCCATGTAAAGTTTTGCAAACACTACGGTTTTTCTGTTTTATTTGTTTGTCTTGTCTATGTTTTGTATATGCCTTTGAAAAAGACACATTAAGAGTCAAAAGCGCTCAAGCTAGTTAGATACTAGTTTTGCACTGTTTGTTGTCAGTTTATTGGATATATATATATATATATATATATATATATATATATATATATATATATATATATATATAGATAGATAGATAGATAGATAGATATCCACGTGTAAGGGTCATTACATTGAAGTGTGTGGGAAAAAGTACTAGGTCACTAATTGGCCATGAAATAATAACTAGATGACTAGTTGAAGACTCATCAATTTTGAACACGTTGAAAATTATAGACACGTTACACCAAATACGCAAATAAAAAAGCTATGTTGTTGACTTTATGTGTTCGGTGTGACAAATTTTATGATTACAAATACACAAATAAAAGGCTATGTTGTTAACTTTATGTGTTCGGTATGACAACTTTTATGATTAAATCTCTTTCTCGCAACAAAGGATGCGCGATCGATTCACAATAATTATTCAACAAATATTAGCGATTCGATGACGTCAGATGTCAGAAAAAACATGTAACCTTTAAATAAAAATATATTTATTGACCTTTCTACGGTGAACTTGTATTGTCACATATTAAGTTGAGGATTCTTTTAATTATTCGAACATATGAAGGAATCTCACAAGTTGAATACCACTTTATTTATGCATTATATACGTTAGCAAAATGGTAATTCCCAAACAAGTAGTTTAGTGTTGCATGTATCAAAGTCTTCAATTTGCGAGTTCGACCCACCCACCCACCCACACACACATTAAGTACTCGCAAATTGAAGACTTTGACACATGCAACACTAAATTACTTGTTTGGGAATTACCATTTTGCTAACGTACATAATGCATAAAACTACTTACGCTTGTAAGTAGCGTCACTTTCAACTGAACTGGATTGCGTCTCTGCTCCTCAGCAGTTCAGTTGAAAGTGACGCTACTTACAATTCACTTGTCTGTGCACAGTTGCAAGCCCCGACAACTGATTGGCCAATGAAACCCATGTGACCACTACGAAGCAATTCAATTGGCCCTACCGGGCTCAGCTCATTATCATAACAAAGTAAGGTTAAAATTAGATCCAACCTCATTACACCACCCATAAATGTACTTACGCAAGCGTAAATAGTTTTATGCATTATGTACGTTAGCAAAATGGTAATTCCCAAACAAGTAATTTAGTGTTGCATGTATCAAAGTCTTCAATTTGCGAGTACTTAATGTGGGGGGAGGGGGCGAATTCAGGAGTGACCGGAACACCAGTGAACAACCCAAACGTGTCTCAGACTGTTACTTACGCGTACGAGCAGCCGACCACCTTCGCCCCATCCTAGTCCGGTTAGATATTAAGAAAAGAAACTCTTCGACCCGCACCTTCACCACCATATAATCCCCAAAATTAGAGTGATAATCCATATCCTTTAATTCCTTTCCAAAAGAATTTACAGCGAGTTAAAGATTTATAAAAAATTTCGCACTTTTTGGGAACTGATTTGGCAAAATAATTCTGGCAGCGAAACATTAAGGACGAAGCCACCAGTAACCATTTGATTTGAGGGCTCTTTAAATCGAGATTTATTTTTAAATGTCACTTAAAAAGTTCAATTATTCTCAGAAGGCAATGTTTATGCATTGTCCTAATAGTTACATGGAAGGTTACGTTCTTTCGGGGTGGAAGTATTTATATATTACCTTGAGCACTAAAAGCCATTGGCAAATATTTGATTACGGATCACGATAAAGTATTTCACAAAAAAGCAGGCGAGTGTGCGAATAAAATGACTTGGCATGGTGTTTTTGAATGCATGCCGTATGAATTTCCACGCGACATTTCGTTACCCCATTGGAGGCAATAGCAATAACCACTGATCTACGTGTACTGTTATTTGGAAACGAGAATTATAATGATATTATCAACTTCAATATCTTAAAACAGGTCCAAATTCTAAGATATTCGTATGATTTATAAAGTATTAATAATCGACTTTCTCTGAGGTTTCAGTTTCTGTTCTTATGAATTTAACTAAACTTTTACTTTCGTTATTTGTTATTTTCCCAGCAGTAACACAGTATAATTTGTGTTTTTAGTTGAAAACCTTTTTTAATTTCTTGTCTTTTAGTCTGATATCTGAATTTCAATGAATTAAATTTTAAGAAGAAAATTATCAACAACTACCACTGTCAACCTCCAATTTCAACCACCTTCGACAAATTATGCTTTTTTTGTAGAATAATTTTAACAATTTATAGGAATATTTCCTTTTCTAGTAGAACCATGTATTTATATACGCATTTATTATATTTACATGGATACGCGCTTGTATTTTTTTTATGTAAAAGTGTGTATACAGTTACATATATACTTATGAATGCATATACATATGTATCTATGTGCCTATCAATGTAATAGCAACTCACCATCTCTATTTTTCCACCTGCACAGGTTTCCTATTCCATTAATTTTGTGATGTTTCAACATCATGATCTGTTGTATTAATTCATTGTTCGTGCCTTTTCATATTATTGTGTGCATTTGTTAAATTTTGAAGAAGGGCAATTCTAAATTAGCAGAACATATATATCGTTGCCATATGCGAATGCTCTGGCAGTAAATTATGTTTAAATCAACTCAATTGAAGTTATTGTTAATGAATATTCTTACTATCCGTACTACAAATTAACATCTAATGCAAATGTTTAAGATTGATGAATTTGTTCTTATTTATTTTTGGTTTAATTTAATGCCGTATCCTCAAAATATTCAGATAATTTATATGTTAGGAAAATTAGGGTCGATTTTACGAAACTAATCCATGCTGTCTTACAGTCTTGTGAATGCTACGCTATAACGTCTACTCCTATAAATTGGCAAATTACTCGGGTTGAGAAATATCTTCCCAACACTGATTCCTAATAATTACTAAATAATCACTAAAATCTAACAAAGCTAGAAGCGGAGATGTCAATGCAAATGGTACAATATATACACAAGCTAAAACTCTCAACCTTTCTAAAAAAAATGTTGATAAAAATGGCAAGTAAAATAGAGGCAATCTTCAATATAAAAAAAATTCAAGGCAAAATATATGCATACAATGAAATCGGAATACAAGTCTATATATCATTAGCGGTGAACCAAAACGGTAGTCTTTACTTTTTAGTAAGATGTGATTTTCAAACTGCATTAAGAAGAGTGTTCAATGATACTGGACCCGATACAAGGAGAGACTGATCGAAAAAATTTCTGAATTTAGTATAGCTTGAAGCATATTTACAAGATGCGATGACAGTATATGTACAAATTCTATACAGTATTTATTGAAATGTCATAATACACAAAACTAGAATTTTCCATTTTTGTACTATACAAAATCACATATGAGAAAGATTCATGATTGGACCATTCACAAAATGATCCAGGTTGAAAATGTTCTATATATGAAAAACAAAAAATTCTTTAAAAAATAAATACTCATTAACAAAGGAACCCATCCTGATGATCAATACTCAGTCCACCGTTAGCAAAACAAAATGTGTGTTACACTCCGGTTGCAATTAGGCTCATGATGATGATGTTCGTCCATTGGTGTCGATGAGGACCATTTATGTCATCGATTCACTTGGGGTGAGTCCGGAGATGGCTAATCAGTCCAATCCGGGCCCGGAAGAGTCTGTTGCAGTGGGGACATGGATGTACAGGTTGCTGACTGGGAGATGCAGAAGTGTTGTTCCTGGATTTTCTCAGAGCACGTTTTTCAGCTGCGTTCGCCAGACTTTTCTGCTCAAAGGCTGCCAAAACCGGCATTGATTTGACTGCGCCGAGCAGATCCATCAGCAGCAACACTCTCCCAGCTGTCAGGGTCAATGCCAAAATTCTTCAGCGATGCCTTGAGGGTGTCCTTGTACCTCTTCTGTTGACCACCGTGAGATCTCTTGCCTTTCTGTAGCTCTCCATAGAACATCTTCTTGGGTAGGCGTTCTTCCGGCATGCGGACAACATGGCCAGCCCATCGGAGTTGTGCCTTGCACAGCATGGTGTGGATGCTTGTCATGCCGGCCTGAATGAGCACCTCTGTGTTCGGTACCTTGTCCTGCCATCTGATCTTCAGCAGTTTTCTCAGGGAGCTTAGGTGGAAGTGGATCAGTTTTTTAACATGGCGGCTATACACAGTCCAGGTCTCACAAGCATAGAGGAGGGTGGGGAGAACAACCGCTGAGTAGACTGAGTTTGGTGGCAAGCTTGATTCCTCCCCTATCCCATACATTTGAGCGGAGTCTGCCAAATGCTACGCTGGCTTTGGCTATCCTGGTGTTGATCTCATCGTCTATGTGCTGCATATGAGCTATGCATACGTGTTCATCAGCCATGGACGATATAATGTTTTGCACAGTTAAGGCAACTTTACTCATTTGGAAAGCAATACTCAATACTCAAACGGAGTACGAACATACATATATCTCTTCTCACCGCAAAACACAGATGTTGATAGATACATGTAGTAGAAAAGAGAGGAAATAAATCAAGATAAATGAAACATGACGAATTTGATTTACACAAATCTAGTGATGGCATGCCGTATGAGCTACAATACTTGTACAATGAATTGCGTGAAACGGGCGATTTGGGACAATAGACTTCATCACCAATCGTATCCACAGAGTTCTCTTGTAATCACACCTGGAATTTTTAACAGCAGTGCATTCCAATTGCAGAACAAAAGTATCTCCTTGATATTCAAAGCTGTTAATATCATATTAAAGTTTTGCAAAAATTCAAATTTGAAATATTATATGTTTGCCTGTTTTCAACCCAGATATAAACTCCAGCGAAATAAATATCATTCTCAAAATTGAAAAAATAAAATGCTCATCAAGTTTTATCCATACAGTAGTAGCAAAGTGGTTACATACAATTTTTATGTCCAGATTTGTAGGATTTCTAACAACAAAAAAAAAAAAAACAAATTACGAACTTCACCTTTCAGATCTCTTTAGTTTAAATTTCCTGAAATAAGCTTTAACAAGTGACACTAAGTAGACCAAATTTTGAATGCTCTTTTGTTCAGATTCAATGGTCCATTTATATAATCCACGTGAAAATAAGGAATTATTGAAACCTTAGCTGAAACAACCTTAAAGAACTGTTGAAAACTTAAGAGAAAAACGAACTGTTCCTCGCCTAAGTGACCATAAGCATCACATAGATAATGTAAAAGGATTGGGATACTATTGTCATGCAAGACATAGGCACTTCTAAACACAGACGAGTAGAACAAATCCATCGTTTAGTCCTCGAAATGCTGAGAAACATTATTCGAATCCAACAGTAATACGTCGTGTACTTCATGCTTGAAGAGATGATGTGCAGTAATTCAGCTTTAAAGATTTCACCAATCTCGAGCATTACAGGCGTGCTGGTAGACAAAACTTGAAGTACAGAACAGCCTCTGAAGTATACGTTACGAAAGTCGTTTCATAAGCATTTAAGTACTTAGTCTGATAAATCAACGGCTAAACCTGAAATGATACTTATGTGCGCTTTTGGTCTGATCTCACCTATTCTTTACATCGTGCAACTTAATGCAGACATGCTTATCCGCACGAATCGGTACACATTTTAGACACTTACCGATAATTCTCGCAGCTCTAGGGATTAAAGAAATAAAGGATCTGCTACTATCGCCTAGTGAAGCCAACTTTCCAAAAACACGCCTGTAAGAAAAATCTCACGAATTCTATCATTAACAATTATCGTATAGTCACCTTGAAATCGATGACATGCATTGAAACAATTTTTGACAAGCCGACTTACTAGAGTCTGAAAGCTCGGCACATAGACTATCGGATTTCACAAACTTTCAGTTGCTAGATAGGTACTTTTGAAAGTCTGCAGGTCTCATACACGTACAAATATTACGATTAAAATATAACAGCTAAGTTGAAATATAAATAGGTATTCCATACTGGTCAAAACTGACTTCAAATAATAAATATTAACATATTTCTAGGTGAGAAATTCCTAGACAGGCCTTGAAATTGACTAAACAGTGAAAATGACAGACTTTGACAGCGTATAGCATCGAAAGTTAAAAGAAGCTGCATGCAGTTAAGTAATAGAAGAAGGCGGTACATATAAATGCTGAATCAAGATGCTGAAAAATGTACTGTGCCAAGATCGCAGAGTATAAAACTAACAGAACTTGAAGCTGATTTATCAAAATAGTAAGTACGGGTTACACCGGGCAGAAGTACTCTGTTTCCAAGACACACACACACACACACACACATACATGCATATATATATATATATATATATATATATATATATATATATATATATATATATATATATATATATATATATATATATATATATATATATATACGCTATGTCAATGATATACCACGGGATGTATAAATTTTTCATTAAAAGGAAACCAATCGGAATGTCTCAGATGCCTCATGTTAAGGTCAGAGAGAGTAGATATGTCCAATGCAAAAGTCAGGAAGACAGTTATCTCCGCTGCAATGATCAGGATTATTGTATGTCTGTTATTAAAGTTAGGTGTGATAAGTCCGGTGCCGAGGCGAGAAAGGTAGGTCTGTCTGGTGCTAGGTTCACAAAGGCACATGTCTGGTGCTAATGCCAAAAAGGTAGTATGTCCTGTGCCAAGTTCACAATGGCACATGTCTGGTGCTAATGTCAAAAAGGTAGTATGTCCGATGCTAAGTTGAGCAAGACAGATATGGCCATCTCTATGTTTCCAGTGGTACAGGACTTTCCTTATCAGTCAGGAGCCAGGTAGTTTACCTGGCTACTTTTACTTTACAACTGGCCACTTAAAACAAAAAATGTATTCCGATTGGGGGAGGTCACGCAAACCCCTCACCTACTTTGGCATCTCACCCTCCAAAATTAAATCTAATGGAAGGCCCTGATGGTAATATGTCCAAGACTAAGGTCAGGGAGGCATATAATGGTACGGTTGAGAAGGTAGATTGGTACTAAAATCAGGGAGGTAGATACGGATTAAGTAAAATAATAATCCAGTTATAGAATAATTTTTCACGTAGCTGAATTAGCTTGTACCATGATGTGGTGCCAAACACTGTGAAAGTTGAGAAGTCAACAGATTTCACAAATTAAACTCTGTGTTATCTAATTTTTAAAACTTTTAATAAAAATCTTTCATTTGTATCAAATATTTTTATGCGAAACCAAATAAGTTTTATTGTAGCCTTGATGCCAAAGCACTGACATGATTGGTTCGAAACACTGTAAAACCTGTGTAAATTCACAACATTGGGGAGAAGAAATAAAACTGGGATCACCAATAATCAACGTAGACTTTGTGTCCGTCTTCCCTTCAAACAGGACGGTGGGAAGTTAGGAAAAAGAAGTTTTATGTTCTGTAGTCTATTTTGGTGCTAATTTGATGATCACAAATACCAGAAATTGCATTGATTTCTAGAAATCGAATTCCAGCCAAAAATTCACTTACGATCCATGCAAAATTGAAGTTTTGTAGCCCAATAGGATGCAAATTTTTACTTTCTGGACGCATCTTGATCCATTACTAAAAGATTAATTATTTTATCCAATAGGATGCAAGTTATTACTCTGTAGATGCATCTTGATCCATTACTAAGAGATCCAATGTCGCTTCATACAGACATATGAAACGAAAATTTCTTGTATGGAACAGGGTACGACACTAATGCACGTCCACTGGCCCGAGCCTCAGGCCACCTGATTTTCAGAAGGACCACCACTTTCCTAAAACTGGGTGGTCCATAGGGCCTGCTATTTTAAATTGTGGATATTAAAAATATATCTATGATAATGGGCACAGGTACTTAACGCGAGCTTGATGTTGAAAAAAGTAATAATCTGAAGGGGAAAAAAATCATAACGAGTGACAAAATTAACTCAGATTACCCCCATGACCCTTTTTGTCATAGGACCCTGTCTATCATACTATAAAAGAGACTCAGTATGATTTTTTTTTTCCTTCAGATTATTGCTTTTTCTCAACATTAAGCTTGCGTCGAGCACCTGTGGTTATAGGATTGTAGAAATTTTACTTTTAATTATAAACATGGAAAACACAGCGAAAGTCGAAAGCGAAATGGAGTTAAAACATAGATCATGTCTACGCCACAGGTACTCGACGCGAGCTTGATGTTGAAAAAAAAGCAATAATTTGAAGGAAAAATAAAGTCATACCGAGTGACAAAATATAATATTAAACTTATGGTACCGATAAGGTTATTTCGTGGTGTTAGAGATTTCATCGTACTTTATTGATAAAACGTCAGCCTTATGTGCTCAGATTACCCCAACTACCCATTCTGACATAGGACCCTGCCTATCATACAATAAAAGAGTAGTATGATAAATAGGGTCCAATGTCAGAACGGGTCACCGTGGCAATCTGAGTTAATTTTGTAAATCGGTATGATTTTTTTTCTTTCAGATTATTGCTGGGGGGCTTTTTTTACCATCATGCTCGTGTCGAGCGCCTGTGGAACGGTCCTTGTATTGACCGCAAACCACCACAGACCTACCGCAAACCACCTTTATAAATATATTAACTAAACTGTATCCCATAAAATGTGGGTGGAGGATTTAAAATATATATACAATAAAGTATCATAGATAAAAAAAAATTTGGCGACGCCGGGTGAGTTAATGCGAACAGCTCCGTCTTCTTTTAGGGGGGATCCTCGGAAATGAAGCAGCGTCTTCGTGATCACCTCTTCTTTACATATTATGACAGCCACGAAAAAAGAGAAATTGTGCTGCCATGTAAATGAACCAAGAAGAAAAAAAATCTCAACGAGGACTCGTGTACAAACAATAATGCCGAATCACTGAACAGTATACTAAAAAAAAAAACAAAAGAATAAAAACAACAACATTGTCTGGAAGCCACGGCATACCCCCTGAGCTGATTCGGTTATTATTCAAGCAGTAACGCTCCAGTTCGTAGATTTCAGATGTGCGCTACGTGGTGAAAGCAATTAGGCCTACTGTTTGCACCGAAATTATGCTGCATATTGCGTTATCAGCGTAATATGGCATTGTTAAACTGAGGAGAAACGCAAAGAAATTTTTCTGAAATTCCTTAAGAATTCGAAAAACAAAATGCAAGACATAACAGAAACAGTTTCAACTACCGGAAAATTCTGTTTCAAATGGGGCTAAGAACATTGCTCGAAAGCCAAACCAACGGAAAAGACCTAGAAGTGAAAAAAGCGGACCTAGCAGTTTTTTGAGAGATGCACCTCTCAAGTTAGGCCAAGATGTATACCCCTATAACCATCAAACACACACAAACATAAAAAAAAAAAAATTAAAGTTCTTTTAGCAACACCTAAGATATACAGTCTCTTTTTGTTTAAATTGCCTGTATAACCAGCGAGGAAAACCAGGAAAATTATTTTAATGTTTTAGATAAAATACAAAACTATAGAGCTCCGATGCAAAGGAGTAATATATGACACGAAAAACTGAATTCACAAGACAGTAATGTACATTAGATAAAGCCAAATCTTTTCCAAATTTTGAAAGTTTAAACATTGTAGAAGAACTATTATAAAATAATAGTAGCTGTTTTGTAGTTGAGCAACGTAAAACAGAACAATCAAGAAATTCTTTCTTCCTAAAAACAATTGTAGACTGGACTGAGTGATAGTGTTATTTGCGTATCAATAGAGAGCCTCAAGACAGCTCTTGAATAATACTACTAACTTTGTAGATGGCTCTCTCTTCCGGTGCAAATTTATGCCGTAACTGGCCCTGGACTGTACACATTCAGATTCAGATACAGTGGCGTAACTATCTCACCACGGGCCCCGTAGCAGGTATCACGGTACCAATTGTTTTTCCATAGACCTTAATGCTAATGTTTGGGGAAATAAATATATTTTCTATCCTAATTGAGCGTGCATGTCACACACTTTTCTAGAGAGCAGTGTTAGATTGTCAATTTGACAATGACAGAACCAGGTACTCCATTGCATTTAAGAGAGATAACTCTGCTGGAACTAGACAGGGGTAGGAGCTATCTAGTCACAACAGACACATTTAAAGTCATGTGTACCACATTTTCAAAAAAATCATAAAAAATACAAAATATGATCTAGACAGGAATTAACATAATCTCACATGTTGCCAAGAGGCTCAACTTTTTTTTTTAAAGCCTAACAGAAAGTACAACTCTTACATAATGCACCAATCACAGCTAGTGTTGTTGTTTTATTTCTAAATACAATGTTATACCAGCAAACTGTTGTATCTCTCCCTCCCCCCCCCCCCAAACCGTACTGTCATTTATTTTGTCCTGGTTGGGGCGGGTCCCCAAGACGGCCGGGCCGAACAGTTGATGTAGGGCCCACAGCACGGCTGTGTAGTCATTCCACTGATTAGATATGCACATAGTTGGATTGTAAATTTTTTTTTTTTTTTTTAAATCTATTAACAAATTATATTGGGGAAAAAAAGACGATTTGTTGATGCTGAAACCGTCAGAAAAGTGTTATAAAAAAAAAAAAGTTTGACTATACAAACCCGTTTGTTTGTATCCCCCTACCGATTTCAATAATGAAAACGTTTAATGTGATAAAAAAAATGCACAGAACTAAGTCAATTGAATCATTGATTTATAATTTCTAACCTAACTGTGACCAGAATGGCGCTAATACTGGCATCCCCTTGCATCTTTCATGCTTAACGGACTTTCCATACTAACACGGCGCCATATTGCGTACACTATGGGCTAGTTTATTTCCATCATACAACATAATGACGTAGTTCATCCTATTCGGTAACTGCCGGATAATTCCGTAAATGTCCATAACGCTGAGAGTTTGGAATTATATCTCTTTGCACACATGAACATATTAATTAAATCGCTTGTTAAATCCACGTGAAAGGCAAATTTGTTGTTGTCATCCTTTTCCTTTGCTTGATTCGACATTGTAAATATCGGAAGCAGACGACATATGTGTTTACTTCTGTGGTCGTGCAAACACCCCTTTGCTGAAAATGGACTTGTCCAGGAACTGGAAATGGATCTCGAGCATGTCCATTATATTGAAAACTTCCGTTAAGCATGAAACGCGCAGACGATGACGATGTTAGGGCCATTCTACTAACATTCAGGTTAGAAAATATAAATCAATGAATGAATTGACTAAGTTTCTTGCACTTTTTATCACATTAAAGGTTTCCATTATTGAAATCGGTAGTGGGGTACAAACAAATGGGTTGATATAGTCGGACTGTACATACATCACATGGTGCTTACAGTGAATAATTTAATACATCATAAGATGAAATTGAATAATAAAAAGATGCATATCGCCTACAAGAATGATATACATTAATGATACAAATTTAAAACAATCTTTTGGGGGCTTTCGTCTCAACGTATTTTAAATCGATTATTTGTATTTGTGACTGGTCGATAAAGGGACACAACTCATCCTGAACTATAATAACTACTATTGTGGTAAAAAATTGTAATTGTTTCCCGTGTGTGTGTGTGTGTGGTTTATTCACGTGGTAACAGTTTGGCAAAAAAATTACCTGAATGCTGCCCAAATGTACTAAGGTACATAATTTGTTGCAATATTTGATAGTGATACTTTCCTGTTGTTCAGTTGAATTGGATAATTTGTACCACTAACTTACTTTTTTTTAATTAAACGTTTGTGCATTTTCAAAAAATATTTTTTCATGTCTTGTTTCATCATTGTGAAGTATTTCTCCAGAATTTCTTTCCATAATATTATGCTGCATGTTATTGTGGTTTGTTTCTCACTGCTTGTTTTTTTTTTTTTTTTTTTTTTTTTTTTTTTTTTTTTTT
>JAECUM010024259.1:0-21483 GCA_016617855.1 Megalonaias nervosa
CTTACCAAAGGCCAAGTCAGGCAACCAAACTTTGTTGACCATCAAGTGTGCGTCAACAAATTTTCCAGAGGTAATTCCTTTGTGGAATATTTCTCAATTTGGCCTTTTCAAATTTGATCAATCTTGTCGAAGGTCAAATTTCAAGTCTGGAATGTTCCAGCTTGTTATACTTGCATTTGGCATTCAGCAGTTCAAGTTAAAAGTGAAACTATGGTTTCACCAAATTTTACTAGAGAGAATTTATAAGTCCTGTAATAACGTCCCTTCTCTCTTGCTCATTCTGCAGAATTTTCTTCAATTAAGATTTTATGGCCCTTACAAAGTAAAGAAGAAAATGAATGAGTTAAATTATAATATTAGTACTCAAGTCTATGTAAATTAATGGAGTACTATTATTTTAAAAGAAATAGCCAAGTAAATTATGCAATTTAGTTGTACCTGTCCCACCAACTGAGGATTTGAATGAAGGAATTCAGTCAAATTCTACTGATCTTGGAACAACCAGTCTTCGGAATTCGGAAGTTATGGAAAATTTAGATCAGAAACTTTCTCATTTACAAAATGAAGAAAAAAGTGAGCTTAAACAATTATTGTCTGACTATAAGCACTTGTTTCCAGACATACCTACAAGGACAAACAAAATTTTTCAAGACGTTGAAATAGTTGATTCAAAACCCATGAAACAACACCCATACAGGATGAATCCTTTTAAACAGGAATACATGAAAAAAGAGATTCAGTATTTACTGGAAAATGATTTTATAGAGCCCAGTAAGAGTGATTGGAGTTCACCGTGCATTCTTGTTCCGAAACCGGATAAAACTTTCCGAATGTGTACGGATTATAAGAAGGTGAACAATGTGACAAAAACAGACTCATTTCCATTGCCAAGAATCGACAATTGTATCGACAAAATTGGAAATGCCAAATACATCACTAAATTCGACCTTCTGAAGGGTTTTTGGCAAATTCCACTAACGGAAAGAGTAAAAGAAATTTCGGCATTTGTGACACCAGATGGACTCTATCAGTATAAAGTAATGCCATTTGGGGTGAAGGGTTCTCCAAGTACTTTTCAACGCCTTATGAATATGATTACTTCTGGTCTAGACAATTGTGATGCCTATATTGATGATGTCATCATCTACAACAACACCTGGAAAGAACATCTAGCCACGATTCGGAAGTTCTTCGACAGACTCACTGATGAAAATTTGACTATTAATTTGTCTAAAAGTGCGTTTTGCCGTGCGTGTGTTACTTTTCTAGGACATATTGTGGGACATGGTCAAATTAAACCTATAGATGCTAAGGTCAAGGCTATTTCTGAATTTCCTGTGCCTGTCAGTAAGAAACAGCTGATGCGATTTTTGGGTATGGCTGGGTACTATCGCAAATTTTGTTCTAATTTTTTTGATATTGTTGAACCTCTGACAAACTTGTTGAGAAAGAAAAACAAGTTTCTTTGGACTGGAAAATGTCAAGAGGCTTTCGATAGATTAAAGGCCATACTTAAAAGTGCACCAGTTTTAACAGCTCCAGATTTCAGTCAACCATTCAAACTATCTGTGGATGGAAGTGATGTTGGGGTTGGAGCAGTTTTGCTTCAAAATGACAAAAATGGTGTAGAACAGCCAGTGTGTTATTTCTCTAAGAAATTAAATAAATACCAAAGAAACTACTCAACAATCGAGAAGGAATGCTTAGCTTTAATACTGGCATTACAGCATTTTGAAGTTTATATCAGCTCAGCTCCTTCTCCGGTTGTTGTTTAGTGATCACAACCCCCTTACTTTCATCAGCAGAATGAAAAATAAAAATCAAAGACTATTGAGATGGAGTTTATTTTTGCAAGAGTACAATCTTGACATCAGGCACATTACAGGAAAAGATAATTTAATTGCAGATGCACTTTCCTGTGTATAGAAATGTCATTTTCATATACAACTTTGTGTAGATTCATAAGAGTTCTTCTTATGTAATTTTTTTTTAACCTCATGTATAATTTACATCTGGTAAAAAAGAAAGCTTTATTACATAAATCTTTCTTTTTTCTCTTTGGGGGAAAGTGTTACGACCCTAGTTAAATTACATACGTGTTAAAATTTAAATTCTAATTCTTTGTTTCATTTTTATTTTATTTTTACATCATTAAATGTAGTTATTATTATTATGATGATTATGTTCGCATGGGTCTAATAGTTTGTTAGAAACATCGTATTTATTTAAAATGTAAATGTGACTCGTGTAAGTACGATTTTTGTATGATAGTTTGTCGTTGCAAATAGACAGTCAGGAAAAGCTGTGTAAATGATTGGCTGTGACTACGTCATTACTAATTATACTTGTTTACGTTTTTGTAATGCCCAGGTGTGATTTCGAAATCACACGTGTCTTTCGTGCATGTGTACATGAAATGACGTATTAGCTTGTTTTAAATGCTCAGTTACCTGTAAGAAATGTTCAGTCGTAGTCAGTCATAGTTGAGAGTCACATCATAACATCTTGTAGAGTTTCTAATACCTTAAGGAAAAGGTATTCCTGTGCTGGAAAGAGTTGTTCGTTCGTACGTATGAGGAACAACATGTGTATTGTTAGTGTGGTAGCTGTACTTCATCTACTTTCTAAATAATTATTTTCCCTGGAGAACAACCGTACTGGCTTTGGACAAAGACATTTGCTGAAATTATTTCTAAATTGGAGCTGAACAATACAATTTGTGATTCACAGTGAAAATTCTGGACACTTGTGTAAAACCTTCGTCTGACGTCGTCATCCGCCATCTTGGAACGGAATTGAGATTCAGACTTCAGTTTAGAACTGTTTATTCACAGGACTTATGTTTTTCACAATTTTAGGACACATTTTAGGATCATCTTCATAAATCGTATGTCTTGTTTCATATTTTTACCTTTTCACCGTGTTTTCTAGGGAAATAAATTATTTTTGTTAAAACTTACAAAGCTTGTTGTAATCACTCTTTTCTTTATGTTACTTTAAACGAGCCGAAACGTAACAATGGTCATATTGTAATCTTATGCTTCATTATTCAGATCATTTTATGGTAATATATCAGAAGGTTATCCTGATGACTTTAATTTCAGTAGAGAAAAACTGAAAATAATACTCATTAAAGTCAAGCTAGACGTTAAGATCAAACAGTTTTAGCACGTTTTTATTCAACTACACTTGGGTAAAGATGACTAGGGTAAAGATGACTAATACAAACTATCTCCAACAGTAATAAGTATTGTTTTTTGGTATTTGGCAATTGTTACCAGACAATTGATATTATTTTGAATGTAACTCTCATTAATAACCATCAACAACGGATGCTACAGTACAATTGATATTAAGTTGAATGTTACACTCTTTGATAGCGATCAACAGAGTCTAGCCATGATGTCATCGGACAATTGGTATTAGACTGAATACAGCAATCACGGATAACCATCAAAAGAGTCTGCCCATTGTTGTTACCGGACATTGTTGTCGGCCTTTCCTGCTCCGTTTACATTAGTGATATCATCATGCAGTATGTATAGGGTAGGTGACGAATTCACCGTCTTACTGTAAATAGAAGCTGACGTAATTTTCTGTTGAACTTTGATTGAAGGTGTAGAATAATTTTGAATTGCTTCACAATACTGTAAGTTCCTCTTAAATTTTCATTTTTTTTTTAAATCAGAGAATTAAATTATTCGTTACGTTTTATAATACTTGTTGGTTTTACATTCTGTTACTTAGTTTAAGACCACGGAGTCGTAATCATTACTGTGAACTATGTCTTACACTCCGTGGGTACGTGAGAAAGCCTGCCAGTAGCTTCTCGTGGGTCGGTGGTTCTTCCCGGGGTTTTCCATGGTTCTTCCTCCACCAATTATACTGGCCGCCATGTATAGCCTATCTTGTGCTGAAAAATGGCGTTAAACCCTACAACAACAACACTCCGTGAACTGTGTTACTATGCTCATACCAATGTGTACAAAAATAACTCTCAAGGATAAACTATTAACTAGATTCAGTAGATATTAACAAGTAAATATTTAATAGACTTTAGGTCACCTAATTTGGGGAGATTAGTGATTCGTCAGCTAAGAAGATAATTGTATTATTATTCGGTCTAATTAAACACAGTAAGTAAACTCTACGTTCAGTAATAAACTCCTTTCATGGTCATAGTTTACATCTTGTATTTCCATTCATTGTTTCGGTCAAATTATAATGTGCGTTTTATGAAATTGTATGCTCTTTTATGATCTTTTTTAGTGTCATTCGTATGTAAATTCATCTATTTTGCACTTTTCCCATTCTTCTATCTTTGCTCACATTAATGTATTGTTCTTTTATTCATTCTTTCGTTTATTGTATTCTTACGTGTACTATTTTATTTAGCAACCTATATGTACCTACCTATTATTGTTCGTTCGTTTCATTGGTCAATCCTTTTAATTATAAGACTGACTGTTGAAATCGAGAAATAAATAATCATTATTCAGAAGAAAAAATTCGTCAGAAAATATTAAGGTACATAGTCATGATTACAATGAAATGATACATCAGTGGTATAGGAATTCCCGAAGATTGCTTAAATGTGCGATTGAAAACTTTTCATGCATTAGTTGATTTCGACATTTGAAAGATCGTATGCGTCAAAATTGGAACGAGAAGGTAAATAGTCAGCAAAATCTACTAATCATAAAGACCAATAATCACTACAGAATTTTGAGGAAAAAAAAATAATCTGTCATAAGTACTTTAAAGTTTCTATAATTACTTCGTTCACGAATTTTACTCGATATTTTGAATTTTACTCGATAATTTTTTATTTCAGATAATTTCTTTTAATATAATTACAAACTGGCTTTTGTAATTATTTAAATGTAAATCATTTCTTTTAAGAGATGTCCATAATTTTTGGGACACTGTCACCGTCCAAGTTATACTTTAAAACAAATCAATGACACATTCTATTGTTTATGCTAGGAATAAAGTCAAATAGCGATTTCTGATTCTTATCCTATTTCTCAATCTTTGAATCTTTCGAAAGTATTTTTAAGAAAAAAGACAACCTTTCAATCATTTTCTTGCTGATTAAATTGTATTATTTTGTAAAAACTGTGTATATTATCTGACAGATATCATTTGTATTGGCTTCATTTGCCGAAAATACAGAATACATAGTTTTCCGGCAAGGCTGATAAAGCTAATAAAACCTTCAGAACAAAGAACAGAATACACTTGAAAGAATAAAAAGCAACGAAGTGTATTTCATGCTAATGAAAACGTCGAGGAGAGCTTTACGATCTAATATTATTGATTCAGTGCTACAGGCAGAAGAAGAACCGGAACGAACAGTCACTTCAGGTCATTCAAAGCAGACATCCTAACGTGTCTGTTTTTAAAAACATATCACAGAGGAGGACGTTCATCAGATAGAGTGGTGGAGGTGGGGCAGATACATATTGCCGGGATAATATTTCCTCGTGACTTTTTCTAGAGACTCTGGTTACTTTGTCGCTTTAAAAAGACTAATATAAACAGGCTACATATTACTAATGGATAATTTCAACCATAGGTCTCAAATTCAAATCACCACGAGGGCCACGTGAGGACTGGTACATTGGTCCGAGGGCCTATAACTTAAAACCTTTTCATACAGCGAAAGTGGGTCATATAAATGGTAGCGAGTTTAAATGTTGGAGAAAAGAAGTAAACGATCTGAGAATCGAATTTTTATCGAAACTGACTGGCTCTGAAGAAAACATCTTTGCATTATTAATTATTTTACAAATTCAGAGCGCCATTGTGGGTTTCAGTAAATATCTCGACGAGCCGCATATCTGAGGCTCCTGCTTTAAATCAATATTAATGGAAGCCAAATTATGTACAATATATCAAATGAGACTAAACGTAAAGTTGTTTTAATCCTCTCTTGGCCAAAAATAACTTTTCCGTCCAAGCAAACCAATAACTAAATGTTTAATTGGAATTATCGAAACTGAAAGAAAAAAATGTGAACCTTATTTTGCTGGAACTAATTTGGGATATCTCGCGAAAGAGTAAAGTTTACATGGTGATTGATAAGGGACACAAGTTAACTGACGGTATTGACAAAGTTGATTGGAATGTTAATATATTTGTTCCTGCAGAAGAAAAAATGAAACTATAAGAAGGAGCGATAAATGAGTGAAACTATTCACAGATTAATGTGAATAGTATTTTGAATATATCCAGTTTGGGAACAGGTTACCCGAACAATTAAGTGTGTATAACGTCATATAAAAGATTAAATCGTTGTTTCGCTTAAATTCATAATACAGATTTTGTCAAAGGAGATTCGAAAAATGTTGCTCGATTTATCTAACATGTATCCGAAGCAACTTGATAAATTAATCGACTTAGGAATTGTTTAGAACAGCAACAATGTAGACTTAATCAAGCTTATGAGTAAAATTGTGAACTAGTGTTTGGTTCGGTTTGGGTTTTACTACACAGCAACACAAGTAGGATATTTCAGAGCAAAGTGTCTTTTACAGGGACAAGCCACGATAAAAGACAGGTGGTGACCTAATGGTAGTATACTTTCGGTAACGGGTTCAGCATGCTAACCAAAGTATCAACTCATGTTATGTTTCCATTAGTCGCTTCTTGCAACATACGGGCATATTCTTGTTGCCGAAAAATGAAGTTTAATGCAGGTTACTGGAGCATCAATATATGTCATAGTGACTTAGTTTTGACTGAAGGCTGTAGTACTCTTCGTGAACCAATTTACATACCAATTCACTTAGCTCTACATGTAATAGTGTCTGAGAAAATTACATAAAACGCAAACCATAGCCTAACTATTGATATATTTGACAACTGACGGACGGATTTCCAAAGATACGTAATTAAGCTCACATTTATGTTCAAATGGGCGATTGTGGAGATGTTAAATTAAAAATGAATGTATTGAATCTCTTTAAGGAAATTAACGATGTCTTCGGCTAATATATTCATATGAGAAAGGAAAATTATGATACATTGATTTATCAATTGAACCGCATGTAAATGAAGTTGAGATGTTTTACAACGGAAAAAGAGAAACTTGTCTTATAAATATGAAGTGATTGTCGTCTCGTATGCACAATGTCTTCCATAACGATCTTAATTAGGAATGGGGTTGTTAATCAAAATAAATACATGAATAAAATATTAATTGACCAAGGAAGTTTTGTAAATATTCTTGAATGAAGTAAACCCATTACTCTAAAAACACTGTTGCGTCTCGGTGAAAGAAGAATAAACTAAGAGATATACCAGCATCCACAGATATACGCATATTCCTGCCACAACTTTTTTAATGCACAACAACTGTGACTTTTTAATGTTTTTTATGGGGTTTTTTGTGCTTTTAAAGCAGAGTAGCCATCTGGGGAGAGAGGCAATATGCTTTCATTGAAAGAAAAAAACCGTCATCATGAAGATATACTAAGTACTTTCTAGATTTAAATAGTTACCTGGGGCATTATCATGTTTAATAAAGGTCATGATACAAGCACATTTTACGCTTGAATACATATATGAAGATCAGAAGATTATAGAATGTGGCATGTGAAGTAAGAAATATTATATAAATAGAATTTTAAAAATTCTTTTGAAAATACAGGATGAGCAAAATTGCATAGTTGCTTATGTTACATGTTGTTGGGTTTTTTTTTTTTATTGTTTTTCAAACATCTAATTAATGTTTATTGGTAAAGATAATTTCTTTTTAATTCCATAAAAGGAATCTCTAATTTGGTTAAACATTTGCAATGGATAAACAGAGCCTTCAAAAATAAAGTATTGTGCTTGAAATGGGGCGTTTGTTCCACGAAACAGTCGTCACAGTGACTGATGATATATATAATTAGCACGTTGACTGATACAAAATACTATGTACTCTGCAAGCAGTGTAATTTTTCAGAGTGCACTCACGCAGGCGTATACACAATTTATAGTAATGCGTGCGGCGATACACTTAAATTGATTCTTCTAATTTCCACTTTCCTTTCAGCATTCGGAGATAAAATTACTATCTATTGACTGCGAAGAATAACGGGCGTAATAAGACCTGAATCTGTAAAAGAAATGTTATAGAAACGATTTAAGTCATAAGTTGTTTTCATAAATCCGGTCGTGATTTCATTCATTCAGTTTGCTTTTGACGTCTAACATTTTTATTTATTTCTATAAAAGCACTTTTATCTTGCTCTTGAATTAATGTGTTTGTGTTAGCTATTAAATTTGTTGTATTTGTCACTAATGATTGTGAGACAAAACATTGTTTGAGTTCTCATTTTTTGTTCTTTCTGTTTGGTTTCATTATTAAAATCTCATTCTAACAGTCCGAACCGAGACTGTGAAGTGTCATAGCTTTCCAGAGATTTTGCATTGTATCCATGTCGTGTCATTCTCCAATGCAAATATCTTGTTACTTATTGCCTGCTCGATAGACTGGATATACTGCAAAAAGTTTAGCTAAGCATGCACTCTTTCTTTTGCCGTTTGCAATTGTAGTTTAACAGTATAAGTAGTTATGAATCTTTGTGGGAACAATCCCTGTGCATTTAATATCTTTTTTTCTGTTCTCATCAATCTGTTTGTGGAACTCTGAGATGTTGTCTGCGCTTACAGTACCAGTCACTTCAATAGCATTTAATTTATAGTCGTCTTGTTCCCTTTATACCTTGTTATCTTTCAACGTCTTCCCCCTAGGCCTTCATGTCTTTCAACTTTTTCTCTATTGGCCTTTGACCGCTCCAGTGGCCTAAGTAGTTAAAGCGTCCGCCTCTGTTGCGGGAGGTCGCGGTTTCGAACCCGGTCGAGTCATACCAAAGAGTTATAAAAAATGATATTAGCAGCATTAAGACATTAGTGTTAGTGTTAGGACTGGTCGGCCTGGGGTCAGGATAATGTGACTGGGTGGGACATGATGCCACATGTCTGCGGTATGATGCCTCAGTGCTAGACATCACTATACACTGCCACACTGCATATATCGTAGCGATATGACTGAAAAAATTGTTAAAGCTATGTTAACAATCCAAATCACACACACATACCCTCTAGGCCTTCATATATTTCAACTTCTTCCCTATAGGCCTTCATATCTTTCAACTTCTTCCCTCTAGGCCATGATATCTTTCAAATGTTTGCCTTTCGTCCACGCTGTCTTTCAAACTGTTCCCTCAAGGCCATGATATCTTTCAAACTCTTCCCTCTAGGCCATCATATCTTTCAAATTGTTCTTTCCAGGCCATGATATCTTTCAAATTGTTCTCTCTAGGCCATCATATCTTTTAAATTGTTCCCCTCTAGGCCATCATATATTTCAAATTGTTCCCTCTAGGCCATATCCTTTAAATTGTTCCCTATAGACCATATCATTCAAATTGTTCCCTCTAGGCCATATCTTTCAAATTGTTCCCTTTAAGCCATTTCTTTCAAATTGTTCCCTCTAGGCCATCATATCTTTCAAATTGTTCCGTCTAGGCCATGATATCTTTCAAATTGTTCCCTCTAAGCTATATCATTCAAATTGTTCTATCTAGGCCATCATATCCATCAAATTGTTCCCTCTAGGCCATATCTTTCAAATTGTTCCCTCTAGGCCATCATATCTCTCAAATTGTTACTTACTTGTAATATCTGGAAGCGGAAAAGGAGGAGAAGGCTGGCTATAGTCCCCGAGCGTCTGCCGAAACATTCTGAAACGCCAAATATCTATTTAATATCAAATTCAGCCCATTTATCTAATATCAGGCAATTCCCTACAACCAAATGTGTGTAAACCACATTTTGTAATTAGGGTCAAGCTGATCAGTTGTGAATTTTCCTATTCTGTCATTTTAGATTTTAGTGTACATTGTGTGCATACTTTTTCCAAAATAATAATCAAAAATCGGTCGGAGTGACCCATTACTTTAGTGGTCTTATTAAATAACATTTGAGGACTCTTTTCGAACGGTGGATGCTCTGCGATGCTTCTGTTTAGGTAAAAAGTTCCTTGGTGATTTCCCCCACAGTTATCCCATCTTTGTTTAAACTTTCAGTTGTTGGAGTGGTGTCCCCAACCTTTATATTTTTATTGAAGAAATTAGGTTTGGGTGTGTATGCATCTAATCTTATAAAATTGCCAGCTGGACCTAGTCTAACTAATAAGGGAGAAGTTTTAATGGAATTCCAATGGATGCAACATTTCACCAAGACGCAAAGTTGACAAACTCGTCGAATTTCGATGAGTTAAGTTGAAAACTTGCCAATAATTCGTTGAAACCTCTTGTAAATAAAGTCACATAAACGTTTAATGTAACAATTCCGTATTCACGCAAAGTTCGTAATTAATTATATTGAACACTAACTAATTAAGAAAAATCTTAATTGATAAAAAAGAAGTGTTGTCAAGATCCCTAATTTTTCCGCTTGTATTCAATACATCTGTTCAAAATTCATGTAAGCAATAATTTTGCCTAACAATCTTAGTCTACTTTAGATTATAATGGAAAAAGAATGTTTTTATTTCTAATCACGTTCCCTAGAGGTGCAAATATCGGCACGGAAACAAAATACAACAGAAAATAAAATATAAGTAAAACGATGTTACATGCATTGCGTAACTATTAGATGAATGCATTAAATGTATCCAATTTATCGGATTCGCATATTTCATGATGGTATTAATTGTCAATAAAAGATTCTTAGGCAAACGGAACCATATCACGAACAATTCGATGAACATTGTGTAAAAGTGCGATTTGCATTAGAAAGACCTTCAGAAATGTTGCTTTTCGTTCTCAATGTGCACTTTCAGTGAATTTACATTTGGAGAGTTCGTGTCGCATCGACGAGTTGTCCATTCAATGACTTGTCATGTGACAAAATGATGATCGCTTCTGCTGATTTTCAGACAAATGCACTGAAAATTTAACAACAAATGATCACGAGTTTATGTCAGCATATAATAGTATATCCACATTTAAATTAGAGAACAATATGTTTAGTTTTACGACTTGTTTGCTGTCGCATGTCATGACATGACCTATATAAACATCACCATCACAAACACTAAATACCGTTCCTAAGTTTCAAATGTAAATCGGTCTATCATATAATAGCAACCGATTTCTGTATTAGTGAATGTGCAAGAAATATTGCTTACTGGCATTTACAAACAATTGAACTTCTTATGAAAGGAATGCCATAGAGATTGGCTGGTTTTGTAGGTGTATATTTGATGATAAATTATGTATTATTCCGTGTTCACATGTTTTAACATTAGTACATATGACTATATATTTTTTTTCTTTTCAAAACTACTATTATATATTTTTAGAGAGAGTAAAATAATGCTTGAAGTTATTGTTGTTTTGACCCAGTTTTAAAAATGTACCGAAGGTCATGAATTCAATATGACAATCAATGTTATCAATGTCATTGAAATTCTTGAAACTCTGGATTTACAGCAGAATAGGGTCAAATGGAAACAATGTAATGATCAATGTCACTGAAATGCTTGAGACTCTGGATTAACAGTAGAATAGGGTCAAATGGAAACAATGTGATGATCAATGTCACTGAAATGCGTAGCACTGAACTTGCAGTAGAATAGGGTCCAACATATACTATATTTTTTACTTGTTCCAAACATTCCTTTGGACCATATTGCCGAAAATGCCATAATTATAACAACAATACAGAACCTATGACACATTTCTGCTGCATGGTTTCACTTTCATTAAAGGCAATTATCTGTGAAAGAAAAACTACAATTATGTCGATATTAACTTTTGTATTTTCTCCTAATTTTCCATAAGATAACAATTTTGAGGTTTAAAACGATAAATATAATTTTCATTATAAATTAAGCAGAACTTCCAATATTTTTTAAGGCATGCTCGAAACATTGTTTACTCTCATTTACATACTCACAAAGTAGAAAGCTCCTCGTGAAATCAGCTTGAATTATTGATCTACCTTTCCTCAGATAAAATAGATAAATGTAATATAAATAAATTGTTTTCAACAGCATGTTAACGTTCACTATGTATGCAATTTCACCCATAAGCGAGTGTTAAACTATCCAAAAGCCAGTCCGAGGTTTGTATACATGAGTACGCTACCGAGTGGAGGGGGGAGCAGACCGAAAAAAATGACGTGCAGCAAATTTATCTGACCTTAAAAAAATAGCAAAAGAAAATACAAGCGACTAGGTTGAATGACTTTGGAGATCTCTTGAATCTTGGATAATTGTTACATTTTTCTTTTACCATTGCAATTGTTAGATCGCTAAGTGCGAAAGGGTGTTTCTGGTTTGTTAATTTATAATCAACCACGCCCCCCCCCCCCTTTGGGTTAGTTTTTAACAAGTTTTCAATTACCCATTTAAGTATATTTTGTCTTTTTTCATTACATCCCGAAGAATTGAATAAACGAGTGAATGAAGCTATAGAATCCATATTACCTAGAGATACACAATTTGGACCGCCTCCTGTAGAAGAAGAAGCAACCGGAAGTGGCCTGCCACTCGCGATCGACGTCGTAAAAAACAAGGTGGTAATATAATTGCTGAATCGCAGGTGATTTAAGATAAACTTTGTCCCAATAACATCCTCGCTGATGTTGATCGACTAGAAATTTTGATTGGTGGAAGACTAGCCGGCAACAATTCCCAAGAAATCGTTAATTTCGTTTATTTATCGGTGGCGTCATGGAGAGTAGCGTCTATCGGCCGCTGATCGAAGAAATTACCGACGATTACTACAGTGAGTGATCTGTTAAATCGGCGATAACAAAATAACCTGATTATGCACGATACCCAACGTGGGCCTGAAAAGGTCAGGGTAATAAATTCACGATTACTGGTTTATAAAATGATCTATGGAGATGGACTCAGGGATGTTATTCAGGGTTGATTTAGAAGGATAGCCCCAAAAGCTGTTCCTATTTCAAAACAGTTAGGGATGAAAGCCATCGAAGTTGTTCGTGATAAGGGACTTTGCACTATTGGTGATGTTGCTGGTAAAGCATTCTCGGCGATCAAAGACAGATTCGCAAAATTAGTACGACGAAAACCACAGCCAATAAAACTGCCTAGCACCGAAGTGATGCCAGCAAGTGTCAGCAAAATAGTAAATCAAACTGCAAATGAGCGGTTGAAAGAATTAGCTGGTGGGTCATCTCAGACAAAACAAGCTGCCGACGAGACAGAAAAAAAAACATAACCGCAAACTTAATAGCGGGTAGTTCTCTGGCCTGTCGTCGTCGCTGTTCAACCACTTATTGATCAATGTTGAAACGTCGTTTTAGACAGCAGCGAATATAATAAAAATGTTCAAACGTGTATCTGATCCAGCATGTGACATGGACGCACCAGTACTCAAGGATGAGTCTGTGCGTGATTATCCTGCCCGCCGAGGCATTTATTGAAATTCAGGGTAGATGTTTGAGAGATAACAATAATCCTTACGCTGCAGAAGACAAATGTGGATTCGTTAATAATGGTGTTATGGCGTTATTTGAAAGTACCGTGTATATGATTGATAGTAGACAAATCGAAGTATGACACAATAACGTCGATGTTGCTGCGATGATACTCGGTCTTGCAAGATATCCCGATGATTATTCAAGGTCTGCTGGTCCTTCAAAGGATATTACTGACCATCCTAACCATATACAGTATGACATAAGACCACCAAGAAACTTCGCCGACAACTCTAACGCTGACGTAGCCCCGGTAGTCACCGCCGGTAATCCAGAATTTAACTTGGGATTTGCAGCACGAGGATCTCAAATTGATGCTCATGGTAGATTCAGCTGTGTGATACCATGTTGCATATCTTTGTATTCTGCAGACATGTTAGAAAAGTTATCTTCGGAGCCAAACACACATCTGAGTTAGTCAGAAAGTTCACTGACAACGATGTAATTTGGCGAGATAATGCTGTAGCTGCAGGTAAAGTAATACTAAAAAAAAAAAGTGCGTTGCGGATGCCAGCAGTGACTCCATCGCTCACAGAAGAAGCTCGGTTGTTATCGTTCATGGATAACAGCGACAAGTCAACTTTGTCGTGGCTGACAATGACCACAGACTCAGTTACAAACACAGCAAATTCATTTGCATGGCAGATAGCTTCTCAACAGGGAATTTCAGCACCACGACATATATTCGTTGCGTTTCAAGGTAACACAAGATTAGAAAATCAAGGAAAAGAAAAACAATGGTGTTGGATAGATAAGCTGTGTCTACGATTTCGCTGAGGATAAATGGACATCAGGAACCATCCGAAGACATAATACTGAATTTCGAACATAACGTAGCACGGGAGTATCATAGTTTGATGAGATTTATGGGGCGTGATCAGTATGCTGATTCTGGTTTGCAGATATCTCAGGGTCATTTCTCAAAGCTGTATCCAATATATTATTTCTCACTGGAACATCTGGATTTGTTCAGACAATCTGTCGATGATATTCATGTGCGAGCAACTGCTAATGATATTCCTGCTGGTCCTCATGGTTACAGAGCAATCGCTGTTATACTGTCAGACAAAACAATGTTGTTTGAAGGCGTTGGTGGACGAATGAGAGTCATTGATGCGCCCGTAAAAAACATGTAAGTATTTTCCAAACATGTAATTGGATCGCAAGCGATCAGTAATTAGATCATTCGTGATGTTATAATGTCACATCATCACGTCAATGTTACTTTGCCGCCTGATCAGAGTTAAAAACTGGAAACCCCATCGAAGAAGATTTCTGTGGAAAAATAACTCTGAACAAATATACATAAATATAAATCTATTATCGATACTGTTAGCGGGGTTAAATGAAGGTGCAATATCAGACAATTAGGGATATTTATTATTGATATCACAAGAACGCCAACACACCGTTGCCAACGTTGGCAACACCACATTTAGAATCCGCCGTATAGATAATAATGAGCGCAGAAATAACCACAAGACTGGAACAGATCATCGCTAACACATCGCTAACACAACACCGCCGACGACCACAATGATATCAGCAACGTAAACACAGCCGAAATTCGATATTGGTTTTCCAACTCCTATTAAAGCTCCTAATGGTCGATCGTTTGAGATCGCATTGGCACAATTACGACTTTATTATAGCTGACCAAATATCAGAGAAAAATCATTTGGTAGGTTAGACGCTAAGAACTCCTGGTATTTTCATATAAAACCAAAACTTACGAAACTGGCAAGCAAGTCCCAATCTGGTAAGTCGTTACCATACCAGCAGGAACATATCAAATTGAACAAATAAATAATGAACTTCAGTGCAGAATTAAATCAATAACAGGAAAAGAATCAAAGATCGCTATTAAGGTACATTAGCCAACGTTAGGCGCCGCTGTAGAAATATCGACGCCAGATTAAGCCGTTGACATATATAAGACGTCGATCAGAAATGTGTTATGCTGGACCACCACAGCCAGCGCGATCAAATTATTTAGATAAAGGATTTTGTCTTAGGGGAAACGCAGAGCACAATAAACTCTTTCCGAGATTGTCACGTTCATACAGTAGCATATAAATTTCTCTACTAGAAGAAATCACCAGCGCGATGGCAAAAGGACATGAAAAATCACAGCGTAATCTACGAGCGCTATTTGAGCAGTATGTGATTGAATATCCGAATGATGATCTTAACAAAAAAATTAATGCTGCAATAATGCATATGAATGATATGATTGCCGATGTTTCACATTTAAGGTGGGAAATTATCAGAATAGCCGATGATAAACCCGATTATAAAAAATTATATCTTGATTATTTTAAGATCACCGAAAATCAATTACGTTCATTCAAACTGAGTTAGATTACAATAAAATGAAAAAGGATCTCAATAACACATTAAATATCGATAAAATGGAGAAGGGTCTCAATAATATAATTGACGAATATTTTCGAAAGATCTATGCCGCATGGGATGAGTCACAACCCCTCCAGATATTCTCCGACATAATAACGATCCAACAGGTGGTGGTCGTCATGTATCGCCGGGTATTGTCAATATCACTCGATTATTTTTGTAAATCGGTGTGTGACGCAGTCGACAGTAGCTATATCGCCTCTAGGCAAGCATTACAAGGGCAGGCTCAGCAGGGATATGTTATTTACAGTTTTATTTCCTGATGTCCCACCGGATCATTTGATTATGTCTATGCCCGTTAATCCTGTTTATTTCCGATGTCATAATCCATCGCTGTCACGAATACGTTTTCGTCTAACCGACCAAGCCGGTACTTTTTTGGACACATGTGATGAATTATTGACTGTTAGTTTGTATGTGAGTGAGAGACCTTGAACGGCCTCTCTCGGCTAATGACAAAAAACATTTGTGTCGTTTGGACTATTCTTTTCATTCTGCGAGAATCTTAGTAGATTCCAATACAGGTATTTTAAGCTGTCTCGCACGTGCACTTATAGCCGCTCGAGTTTCATTTTGTGGAAAGATCTCGTGAATGGGTTGCGAGACTACCTCACGTGGTGGCCGCGTTAAACAACGAGGTCACGAGTGGATTAACATGAAACCTGCCGATGCAATTGCGAAAAAACACATACCACGACGAAAATCACCAGATTAGCTACAACAACCAGTAACAGTGAGGTATTTATATAAACCTGTTGAACTTGAGGGTGGTGCAGCAAGAGCAAATGATCCCTTGTGGAGTGTAACAACACAAAATTTTCAGCGTGGTAAGATCTACTACGCAGCCACCAATCTATGAATTAGATTCAACAGCTCCTCAACGTGGATTTGTACGTGAACAATTACAGGTAATTCCTGAATAACACCCAGTTGCCACCAGATTGGATACGCGCCAACAAGAGTCATAAGCGTTGAGGAACGAAGCTCCTCTACGTCTGTTACATTCAAAAAATGTCAGAGAGACATTTTCTCGTGTGTGGCCGAGACTACTATTGATTCTGTCCACAGTAAATTGTCGCAAGTCATTAGGAAAATAGTGCAACAGCATTATTGTGTTTCAGCAGGCGCAGTGATTATTTTGTCGTTGTTTTAGTGTCATGACAAATTCCACATCCAGATCAAACTGTCGCTGTTTTTTCTTTTGGTCATCTCGCACATAACCAACTAAGGTTTTCTTCACTGCGTTGATATTTCCTGGTAACGCTTTTGTTGTTTGTGACGCTGTTGGCAGCTCCAACACGTGGACAACCCTGCATAACTGAGATATTTTTGTTACTCTAGACTCAGCCAGATAAACTAAATTTGACCATTCGATGCGATACATCGACAATAATGATATTGGTATCTGATATTCTTAATCCCTGAGACGAATGAATTGTTATCGCATATCCTAGAGTCTAGCACGATGGGTTTAACGACAACGCCTGTTGTACAGCCTCTTCTGGAACCTCGACGATATCATTAAGAACGAGTTTTTGTTTTCGGCAAACTCTGTTTCCTGCCGAAATATCGACAAGTATATTTTGTCTGTATGTGTATTTTGGTCGATAACATAACGCGACTTGTCAAGCTCAAATACTTTACGCTGAAGCGAATCACGAACGGTTTTCCTGGATACAACGATTAGATCATTAATGCGCCATAAGTTCCAGAAATCTGACATTGGAGTCTCTGAATTTACGGTACGCAGTATTTCACACTAAACTTTGTCAGGTTGTAATCTGATTAACGATTTCAGTTGACGTAGTTGTTCATCCTGTGATCGATGGTCGTACAAAACTTCTTCACAGTGGCTAACATAGTTGATCAAACATTCGTGTGATGATTCGTCTGTAAACGGCTGAACCTGTCCATGATCGCCACACATAAAAATTGCCGTAGATTTTGTTGATAACCAATCAAGAAATGTCTGTAATGTTTTTTTGGATACTGTACAAATCTCATCCCAGATAATTATTCTCGATATATATTTCCCACCCATTCGTTCGGGTGTCTATGCATCACCTCACCATCAAAAGAAACTATGATACGTGCATGCGTTGACTCCACGTTGTCTCATCTCTCTGGCAAGCCGATGAGTTGGCGTCAACACATTCATATCAAAGATTTTAAATAATTCTATCGCACGTGTTGTTTTACAAGAACCACCTGGACCATTCAGATAGACCGTGCTATCTCTCGTAATTGTATTGTCTATTGACGGTGATGATGAAATATGTGACAAATTATCGTTGCGATAATAAATATCTGGTGTTTTAACGTCAGCCGACTCCGAATACTTACGTATTTGTTCGTGTTTTATTTGCCATGAACTCCAATTGATACCGCTGGTGTATTCCTCGATAAATATCTCAAGAAGGTCCATTTTGCAACTAACATAAAAGAATCCGTGGCGACTCTAACAACATCATTAGGAAATCTGTTGGTCATCGATAATAGGTTTATTGACGAGTAGGCGAGCATTGATGCTCTCAAACGAGTGAACTGAGGAGAATTGCCTTCGTAATAGATAACTATTGTACCTACGTTTTTTCCATCTCGTGTTGTTGCATATCTCCGTGACACCAATATACCTTTTGCCGCTGTGTCCTTGATGACAAAATCTAATTCTGCTGGATCCATAATTAATCTTGTACAACGACTTGATGAACACTGAGTAAATTTACCAATAATTCTTCTACATATATCTTTGTCATCTTGCGGTAACCAAACTTGTTTCTGTTGTTTGTACGAAATTATCGCAGAGGTTACTGTGAAGGAGGTTAAAATCTTAGCGTCTAACATATATCATAATAACACCATTGGAGTCGTTGAGATTGACACTAGTATCTGGTTTATTAAAGTGTCTACCAAACCAAATTGGTATAACCGGATGAATAATCGCTGAAAACTCGAATGATTCAATCTCCGCAAATCCAGTAAGATCGATATTTGGTAGTGGTCCGTTTATTGCAACTCGTGTCATTTCGTGTGTTGGATGACCGAATCGTTCAAACTAACGACGACGCTCGCCAAGTCCAAGAAAAACAGCAGGATAAGCTGCTATGTTATCAACTGAGATCATGTTGAATGTGTTATATTTTGTGTTCCAAAGACGGCCATGACCAAATTCGACACAAGATTGTGATACATCATCGAGAAATTCTTTTGAAGTTGGTCGCGATGAATTATTTTGCTGTTTTATATGCGCAACAACAGCAACATGGGGTACCTCACTATCGGTATCGGAATTTCCGGTAGTAAAAAAAACAAAAATATATCGTTCTAACAGATTTGTTTTTGAGTGTTTTAATGGTATGATAGATGACCGTCTTGTTATCGATCACATCAACTTAAATAGAACAGACAATAGACTGGAAAATTTACAAGTTATCACACCAAGCGCGAATACTAAGCGAGGGAAATGGAGGAAAAGACAAATATATGCCAAGGCCAATTAAATCAATTAATCTCGATACAGTGAAACAAACGAATTTAAATCTATTACAGCTGCTGCAAACATTTTCATATTCATAAATATTCAGTATAGCGTATCGCAAATTGTGTAACTAACTCAACTACATCAAAGTTGTTTAATCAAAGTATACAATTTTTGTATATCCAGTAACGTAACATATTTTTTTAACTACAGTGAATTGGCTGATCTTAATTATACTCACAGTTTAGATATTGCACTGGTCACGTGACTGTGCTAAATACCTATCCGCTATTAATAACTCGCAGGGTTTCCAAGCTATTTATACACTGCCTTGGTCACGTGGCTGAATACGCTTTAACTCGCTGAAATTTACAAAGGTAAAAATGGATTATTGTACACCCTGTAGAGAAATATACGTGTTACATTAATATAAATACTTGATAAATAAATCATACGGTCTAAATACGTGTGTTTGTTTAATGTCTGTCTGTTCAGTAAGCATATGCTCATATAAATTATTTTATCATAAGGCGTACAGACAAACTTTCGATCGACTAGTGGAAACTACTTCATGGGTTCGAGTCCAAAAAGCGAAAAACGCGATAGACATATTGTCAGCGTTAGCGACAGGTGCTATTATGGGGCGGGGATGACGTGCGATGCAATGAAAACAGACGAGATATACTTAAATGGGTAATTATAAACTTGTTAAAACCTAACCCAGGTGCAACCTACCTGGCCTCCCTCTCCCGAGCCCCTAAAAGTGCGTTCATTATAAAGCGCCTGGGATTCACTTACGGGTGGGGTGGGATTGGGCGTGCTTTATCATAAATTAACAAACCCAAAACACTCTTTCCCACTTAGCGATCCAACAAACTGCAATGGAAAAAGAAAAGTCCTCTGAATCTCTAAACGATCCAACAATTGCAATTTCATAAACTTCAGTGTACAACAGTTACGAGCAAAATAAATGTGTTTATTTTGATATCCTGCATTTAATTTCCTATTGGCAAAATATGTATGAACTCTTGGTACGAGGTTATGTTATTAGATCAAGACAAGCGAATACCCGGTTTAAAAGCACGTGGTTGAAACAAAATGATGCGGAACACCTGTTCTACAAGGCTGCAAAACTTCTCTAATTCTAATGAATGGAAGCATTTGTGTTTGTATTCCAGTCTAATGCAGAAATAAATATTCACATTAAAGATGTGGGACAAGTGCATTTTTGTCAAGCGATCAACACAAATCTTCAGTTCAATAGAGGAAAGCATAAAACTGTAAGTGATGTCTAGTGTTTTTCAGTACGTTCTGGGAAAAAAATACATATAGCCCGTCGTGCATTGAATTGAAAATTCTGAGCACATCCTTAGCAAGAACCAGAAGAGTCTCTCATGATAACGGATGCTAATAACCACAATGTATATTGTTTGATAATAGCTATATTCTCCTTGTCAGCGAGTTGCAAACCTGTATGCCCAAGCTTTACCGTTTGTTGTAAACACGCACACCTGTATACACAAGCTTTACCATTTGTTGTAAGGATTTGGTTGAAGAATTTAAAAAAGAACTTCTTTGTATCAAAATAAACAGATAAACATAACTCAAGAATGGCCAAATGAACCGTGCAATGTCTAAAACGATATTGTTTCCGTTATTAAGTCCATAATAACCCGTAGCCTTGATACCTCTGTGAAGTTTCCAGAGACAATTGACCGCATTTTCGAAAACAATTCTTATTATTGATTACAACAAGCCATTTTATCGCCTGATGTCAGACTGTGTCATCGTTGTTATTTGGTGTCCAAATTCTTCCATGATATATTTTTATTTACTGCTCTAAGTTAATTAAGCCTGTGAACTTCTGAAATATTAAAAATGTCGACCTGTCAAAGATCTATTCAGTTTGACAACGAATCAGTTTCAGTGGTGACCGGAAGGTTACCTAATAAAGAAAGATCGGAGCATCGACCTTAAATTCAAGCATTTCTCACTGTATACATTTCAGTCACATGTCACTTGTAATTAAAATCTTCTGCATCCTTAAACGGACCATAGAATATATATATATATATATATAT
>JAECUM010024262.1:0-16850 GCA_016617855.1 Megalonaias nervosa
AGATGTATAGATGTATTGGTTTTAAGTGCGAGTGTAGAATCTAGGTTCTTGTATGCGTTTTTATTTATACTTATATGTAAGGATGTATATAGGAAAATGTAGTTAGAATATGTGTAAGGAAGAAAATCTAGGTTCTTGTATTATAGTTAAAGTTTCAATCTTTTATGTATGTCAATCTGTGTTGTTATCCTGGTGGATTGGAATGGTCAGGGATTGAAATGTTTCGATTGTTTGGGTTGAGTCAGGTGGGAGAAGTTACATTGTAGGGTTAAGTTTGGTTGTTGGTCCGGTCAGTTTCAATCCTTTTTGTTTTGTAAGGCAGCTAGTTTTATTATTTGGTGGATTGAAAAGTTTCAATTGTTCGGGTTGATTAAGATGGGAGATGTTGCTTTTGTAAGGTCGATTTTGATTGGTTGCTTGATTGGTCAGTTTCAATCCTTTTCTTGTATCTTGTTTTACTCGTTTGAGTTTTGGTTATAGGCGCTTATCTCTTCTTAGTTTTAGATTGTGTTTTTGAATTTTTATATGTGTATACATATATGGAAGGATGTATATAGGTATAGATGGTTATGTGTGAGTGAAGAGATCTATGTTCATGTATAATAATTACTGTTTCAATCTTTTTAAGAGGGCGATTGGTGTTGTTATTTTGGAGGATTGGAATGGTTAGGGATTGAAATGTTTCAATTGTTCGGGTCGATTAAGGCGGGTGAGTTGTGTATGTAAGGTCGAATTTGTTTGGTTGTTGGACTAGACAGTTTCAAACATTTTCTTGTGTCTTATCTTGCACGATTGAGTTCTTTGTTATTGGCACTTATTGCTTTTTGGTTGTACAGTGTGTTTGTGTGTTTATATATATATACATATGTAAAGATGTATAGATGTATAGGTTTTCATGTGCGAGTGAAGAAGTCTAGGTTTTTGTATGATAATAACGGTTTCAGTCTTTTATATAGGTCAATTAGTGTTGTAATCTTGATGGATGGATTGGAATGGTTAGGTTTGGAAATGCTTCAGTTGTTTGGGTTAAGTCGGGCGAGAGATGTTGCATTTGTAGGGTTAGATTTGATTGGTTGTTGGTCTAGTTAGTTTCAATCCTTTCTATTTTGTAAAGCAGCTATTTTTACTATTTGGTGGATTAAAATAAGAGGGATTGAAATGTTTCAATTGTTCGGGCTGATTGAGGTGGGAGAAGTTGCTTTTGTAAGGTCTAATTTGATTGGTTGTTGGATTAGTCGATTTCAATCCTTTTTCTTGTGTCTTTTTTAACACGATTGAGTTCTTTGTTATAGGCGTTTATTACCGTTTACTTGTAGATTGATTTTATGAATTTTTATTTGTACATACATATATGTAAGGATGGGTATAGATGATTATGTGTGGGTGAAGAGATCAAGGTTCTTGTATAATAATAACATTTTCAATATTTTATAGAGATCAATTAGTGTTGCTATCTTGAGGGATTGGAATGGTTAGGGATTGAAGTGTTTCAATTGTTTGGGTTTAGTAGGCCGGTGATGTTACGTTTGTAAGGTTAAATTTGACTGGTTCTTGGTCTGGGTAGTTTCAATCCTTTTTGTTTTATACAACAGCTAGAATTAGTATTTGGGGATTGAAATAAGAGGGATTGAAATGTTTCAATTGTTTGGGGTGATTAAAGCGGGAGATGTTGTGTTTGTGAGGTCAGATTTGATTGGTTGTTGGATTTAGTCAGTTTCAATCCTTTCCTGTGTCTTGACTGTTTACGATTAAGTGTTTGTTCTTGTATGATCATAACGGTTTCAGTCTTTTATATAGGTTAATTAGTGTTGTAATCTTGATGGATTGGAATGGTTAGGTATGGAAATGTTTTCAATTGTTTGGGTTAAGTCGGGCGAGAGATGTTGCATTTATAGGGTTAGATTTGATTGGTGGTTGTTCTGGTTAGTTTCAATCCTTTCTGTTTTGTAAAGCAGCTATTTTTATTATTTGGTGGATTGAAATAAGAGGGATTGAAATGTTTCAATTGTTCGGGCTGATTGAGGCGGGAGAAGTTGCTTTTGTAAGGTAAAATTTGATTGGTTGTTGGATTAGTCGGTTTCAATCCTTTTCTTGTGTCTATTATGCACGATTGAGTTCTTTGTTATAGGCGCTTAAAGCGGGAGATGTGTTTGTGAGGTCAAATTTGATTGATTGTTGGATTTAGTCAGTTTCAATCCTTTTTTTGTGTCTTGACTGTTTACGATTAAATTCTTGTTGTAGGCGTATATTACTTTTTAGTTGCACTTTTATTTGTGAATTTATATTTGTTCCTATGTGTAACGAGATATATAGGAATATATAAATAATATATGTGTGAGTGAGGAAGTCTGTTTTATACAGCAGCTAGAATTACTATTTGGGGATTGAAGTAAGAGGGATTGAAATGTTTCAGTTGTTTGGGGTGATTAAAGCGTGAGATGTGTTTGTGGGGTCGAATTTGATTGGTTGTTGGATTTAGTCAGTTTCAATCCTTCCTTGTGTCTTAACTGTTTACGATTAAGTTTTTGTTATAAGCGCTTATTACATTTTAGTTGTACTTGTATTAATGAATTTATAGTTGTACCTATGTGTAAGGGGGTATATAAATAATATATGTGTGAGGAAATCTAGGTTCTTGTCTAATAATTGAAGTTTCAGTTTTTTTATATAGGTCGATCAGTGTTGTTATACTGGTGGGTTGGAATGGTTAGGGATTGAAATGTTTCAATTGTTTGGGTTAAGTAAGGCTGGAGAGGTTACATGATAGGGTTAAATTTGATTGATTGTTGGTCCGGTCAGTTTCAATCCTTTTTGTTTTGTGTACGGCTAGTTTGTTTTTTGTTGTTTTTTTTTGGAGGGTTGAAATAAGAGGGATCGAAATGTTTCAATTGTTCAGGATGATTAAGGCGGGAGATGTTGCTTGTGTAAGGTCTAATTTAATTGGTTGTTGGATTAGTCAGTTTGGTAGTTTCGTTCTCCTTCTTTTGTGTCCGTCCGGCTAGTTTCCTAGTGTCATCAGATTAGTTTCATGCGCATGGTGCTAAGTGGAAGCAGTAATAAAAAAATTGTTATATATACCCTCCCCCCCCCCCAATATAGGTGTTAGTGGGGATGTTGGTTACATGCCGGGAAGTCATGCCGGGAAGATGTTTCTGTATCAGGTGCACTCATGCTGGGGAGGTGTTGGGGTAGCATTATATAAATAAATATGTCTATTTCTGTCTTTTTGCGGCCTTATCGTTTAAGATTCATTGTTTTGTTGTTTAGAAGTTTTTATACCGCTGGTCTTTTACCATATGTCTTGTTGTGTGGGTTTATGTTTCGTGTTTGGACTTGCCGTTTGGCTGGCCAGGGGCCATAGTCCGTTTTGTGTTTTTGCTTGTGGTATGGCGTTGTCCTTGAGTTGTGTGCTGTTGGTGGTATGTTTTATTTATATGTGTTTGAATTTGTCAATTTCCTTCAGGAATAGAATAATGCTGTTATAGGTGGTCTCTAGGTTGTTGTTCTTGTTTTTGTCCAATATTTCCAGGTACGTTGTTGGCGATCCGATTCGCTCTTGGTATTTCTTGAAGTTGTTACTCTGGATGCTGTATTTATTGCAGCCATTGAAGATGTGGTGGAGTGTGTCTGGTACGGCGCAGTGCGGGCAGTTGGTGTTGTCGTTTTGTTGGTCTTTCATGTGTTTTCCGTAGCTGGTTTTTAGGAGTGTTTTACCTGTGTTTATTCTGTTGATAACTTGTAGTTCTTTGTTTGGCAATGTGGTTGTCTTTCTGATGTTTCTGGTAGCTTCTTTTTGCAGTTGGTATAGGTGCCTACCTTTGGTAGAATTGTCCCAATGCAGTTGCCATTTTGGTTTATTTGCTGTCTTACCTTGCTGTAGAGTTCTTGGACGCTGTAGCCGATGTTTTGCATTTCGTTGAGTTGGAGGCTTTGTTTGGCTGCTAGATCAGCTTTGTCGTTGCCAGATAGGTTGATGTGTGAAGGTACCCATAGGAATTCCACCTTATACTGGTTCGATTCCAATTCTTGTAGGATAACCATAGCTTCCTGTAGCATGTTGCCCCGGCTTGTTGAGGAGCCTGTTTCTAGTGATTTCCGGACACTTAGTGAATCCGTGATGATTACGTGATGTTGGTTGGTTTGGGTTCTTATCCATGTCAACGCTCTTTTAATTGCCCAAAATTCCGCTGTGTAAATAGAACATCCGTCAGGTAGTCTAGCTTCGATTTTGGTGTGTAGTTCTGGAACTATGATGGCTGCCGTTGTTCTGTTGAGTTTTTGGGATTTGGAACCATCGGTGTAGATTTTGATGTGTAAAGGGTATTGTTCCTCAAATATGTTAGCAAGTCCGGTCAAGAGTTTCCAGGGGTTGTGCTGTTTATGTTCTAGTGTCTGCACTGTAAGGTTTATTGTGGGGGCGTTGTTCTTCCATGGTGTCAAGTCGTAGACTTTGTGCTGTTCTGCCTGAATTTCTGTTATCCGTAATTCTTCTTTCAGTGTATGGATTTTCTTGCAAGCTGGGGTGTTGGGTACTAGTTTTTAGCTGAAAGGTCCCTCGCAGTTCCGGGTAGCTGTTCTAGCAGGGTTATTGTCTCTGTGAATGGAGTGTCTGATGGCCCATCGTAAGATATGTTCTTCTCTCCTGATGTGTAGGGGTAGTTCTCTTATTAATATCTGAAGTTCCTCGTTTGCTGTGTTTGGTAGTACCCCTATACATATTTTGAGGGCTTTGTATTGGATGGTGTTGAGCTGTTGAAGAAGGTTTTTTGTTGGCTGAGTCATATATTTGGCATCCATAATCTAGTTTGGCTCTGATTAGTGACCTGTAGAGCATAAGTAGTGTATGTTGGTCTGCACCCCATGTTGTTTCTTTTATATGTTTAATCAGGTTGAGATCTTGTTTGCATTTACTTGTTAGGTCTTTGATGTGGTGATTCCAGGTGAGGTTTTCATCTATGGTCATTCCTAGGAAGTACGTCTGTTTGACAAAGGTTATTGTCGTTCCTTGTAGGTACAAGGTTGGATATTCTGGCTTGCGTTTCTTTGTTGGGGAGAATAGTATTCCATCTGTTTTTCCGCTTGAGATTTTGAAGCCCCAGTTGGTCGCCCATCGCGAAATTGAATCTAGATTCTTCTGTAGTTGGTTGATGTATGTTTGGTTGGCAGGATTTCCCGTTTTCCAAATCCCGCTGTCGTCGGCGAACTGGGTCAGACTAATAGAGTTGTCGATGTAGTTGATGAGGCTGTTGACCATTATGTTGAAGAGGGTTGGGCTTTTTACACTTCCTTGTGGTGTTCCGTTTTCTAGTGTGTATGTGTTTGAGGTCTTGTCGCCTATTCTAATTTTAATTTGTCGCCCTGTTAGGAAGTTCGCAATCCATTGATGCATCCTGCCGTTGATTTCGTAGTGATTTAGTTTGGAGATGAGCCCTTTGGTACATACCAGGTCGAATGCTTTTTCCAGGTCTAGGAAGATCGTTATGAGGTGTCTTTGAGATTTTGTTTTGCATTAAAGGCTAGTTTGATGTCTGCCTCTAACCTGATCAATTGGTCGATTGTGGATCGTTTGTTAACGAAGCCACTCTAGGTTTCGGACAGCAGGTTGTTTTTTCCAGGTGGTGTTTGATCCTGTTGGTTACCATCGTTTCCATGATTTTGCAGATGGAGCTTGTTAGTGAGATAGGTCTGTAGGATGTAACCAGTTTTGGATCCTTTCCGGGTTTTGGTATTGGTATAACTATTGCTTGTTTCCATGATGTTGGGATGGTACTAGTTTTCCATACTAGGTTGATCATGTCGACTGGTATCCGTTGCATGTTTGGGGGTAGTTGTTTATAGATGGTGTATCCGAGGCCGTCTTCACCTGTTGCAGTGGAGTTTTTGTTTTGTAGGGCTTGTTTCCATTTATATAGTGTAAAGTCGTCGTTTAGGGGTGATGTGTTGCTGATTTGTTCTGCGCACTGGTCTGTAAATATGTGAGGGTATTTTTCCTCCATGAGCTGTCCTTGAGCCGTAAATGCCTGTGTGTGGTTTAGATTACTGCTAGAGTGGGCGAAGTGTTGTGCTAGTAGTTCGGCCCTTTGTTGGTTAGTTTGTGCTCCCGCTATTCTTGGAGTTGAGTTTGGAGCTTTCCCTCTGATAGCTTTGATTTTTGCCCATACTTCTTTGGATCTGGTGCGGTGTGTGAGCGTGGAGGAGTAGTCGTTCCAAGATTTTTCTTTGGCTTCTTTGATAACTGCCTTTACCTTGGTTTCATGTTGTTTATATGCGACTAGGTCGGTAGATAGTTGTGTGTGTCGGTATCTGTTTAGTGCCTTTTCTTTTCTCTTGGATTGCCTTTTTGCATTCTTCTGTCCACCATGGTTCTTGGCCTTTGCTTGTCTTTCCGCTTGTTTTTGGTATCGATTCTTAGGCTGCTTCATTTATAACTTTGGTGATGTTGTCGTAGTAGGTGTTGGTATCTTTGCTCTGCTGGTCGTTGATATGTACGTTGTTCAGTATTGCTTGGAAGTGGTTCCAGTCTGCTTGCTCTACTTTCCATTTTTGTGGGGTTCGTCGCTGTTCTCTTGGGCTTTGTAGGTAAATTGTTGTTCTAATTGGGAAGTGGTCGCTACCCAGGGTACTCTGTTCTAGGACTTCCCAGTCGGCTATTTGTGCTATAGATGTGGTAACAAGAGTTAGATCCAACGTTGTGAGGCTTCCGGTCGCTGAGTCCATTCTTGTAGGTGTTCCTGTATTGAGTATAATAAGTTGGTTGTTTCTGGCGTATTTTTTCACTCTTTTTCCTCTTGTATCCGTGTGTTTTCCTCCCCACTCTTTGTTGTGCGCGTTGAAGTCTCCGCAGATAATGCTATATTTGTTTTTGTGTTGGAAGATTTACTGGAAACTGTTGATGGGGTTATTGTTGTGGCCTGGGGGGTGGGGTGGGGGGTGGGGGGTGTCGTAGATGTTGTAGATTGTGATAGATTTATTTCCTATTTTGATTAAGATGCCCTGGTGTTCGATCTGATTGTTGTCAGTGTCAACTTTGGTGTCAAGTTCGGCTACCTCCGGTACTGATTGGTGTATATATGTCGCGAGTCCCCACCTCGGTTTCCATTTTCCCTGTGTTTATGATAGGTGGTATCGTAATCTTTGATCTTTGGTAATTTCGCGCAGATTGCTGGTAGCATTGTTTCCTGGAGACATATTATATCGGGTTTGTGGTTGATGTTGTTTATTGCTGCTACTAATTCGGCGTGGTTTGTAAATAGACCTCTGCAATTCCATTACCAGATGGTTATTGTTGAATTTTGGTTGTTTCCTCGTCTGCGGATGCGGTGGTCCATATTGTTATGGTTCATTCTTGCAGTGTTGTAATCTGTTATGGGATACCTTTCCGGGTTGTGGTTGATTTGTGATGTTCCTTGTGTTGTAAGTTGTGTGGTTGTTGTTGGTGGGGCCGTGGTTTCATCATGATTAGTGTTTGCCTGGTCCTTACCTGGAATTTCGTGAGGTGTCTGTGTCTTGTTGTGGTTGGTTGTTTGTCTGTTGTAATTTTTGGGCGTATAGTTTGCTCGATGTTGTTTGACTGTTACTGTCATACCTGCAATTTGGTTAATTTTCAGGTATTTGTTTACCTGTTGCTTGGAGTTGCACCATATGATGATGTTTTTGCTTCGTGGTCTGACTATTTTGAACATATCCCTGTGATGATGCATTAAGGTTGTTGCTAGGGTTTTGTTATTTATTCGTAGAAATTGTGCATTTCGGCTACTGATGAACAGTGTCAAATGTACTGGATCATATTCGTGTTTCTTTGGTGTGTCACTGTTGTTGTTGTTACTTGTGTTTTTGTTGCTGGTGTTGGTTGTTTTGGCCTTTTTGTTACTAACTCGGTTGGCTGGAGCTTGTTCGTCTGCGATGATCGTTCTCTTGATTTTGGGTACTCCTTTGAGGGGATGTTTTCCTTTGGGTGTTGTTACGTGGTCCTCATATTCTGGTATATCTGGGTATATGGTGTTGGTTTCTTTTTGTTGCCTTTGTTGTGTTTGTTGCTTTGGTTCTTCCTCGCTTTCTTGTAGGGCTTGTGCTATTTCTTCCATTTCCTTTGTTGTGGTATGTGTGGAGGGTCCTGCCACTTGGCTGTTATGGTTGCTGAATTCGCTTTTTTGTATGTTATTGTTGTCATTATTGTTGTTGGTGGTGGCTTTTCGTTTCATGTTTCCTGATGGCTTTGCATCACCGTGTACGATGTCGTTTGGCTTTCTGTTTTTGTTTTGCTGTCCTTTTGCTCGGTTTGTTGGTATTTGATTATTTGCGTTGAGAGTTCTCTTGATTTTGGGCACTCCTTTGATCGGTTGTTTTCCTTTTGGTGTTATGACATGGTCCTCATATTCCCCTGTGCTATAGTATGTGGTAGCTTGCTTATGTATTCTGTTGTTGCTGTCTCGTAGAGCTTTTTCTATTTCTTCCATCTCCTTTGGTGTGATGTGTTCAGATGGTCCTGCTTCTTGGCTGCTATGGATGGTGTAATTTCGTCTTATGGTTTTAGCGTTTTCGTTAGTGTTGTTGTTGTTGTTGCAATTGGCTTTTCGTTTCCTATTTATTGGTGGCATTGTATCCCTATTTCTGTTCTCATTTTCCATATATTTTGTTATTGTTTCTCTCAGTAGGTGGTATCGTTGTTGTTGTTGTTACATTATTGTCATGGGGAATTATTGGCAGTATTTTGTTCATTCCTTCCGTCTTGTAGTCGCTTTCTTGTGCCGTTGTGGCTCTGTTTTCACTCATTACCATGTGGTTTGCAGTTTCTGGTGCGGAGGGGTTGTTGGTTGTTGTTGTTGTTCCTATGTTGTTGAGTGTGGCATTATCGATCTGTGTTGTTGGTCCATCGTTGTTGTTATTGTGTCCTCTTATTTTTGATTGCACTTGGATTTGGAATGGTTTGCGTCGTCTTGAAGTTTCGATTTCTTGTAGTGCTTCTTCAATGGTTGAGATGGGTGTCTTTGGCACTGGATTGTTTTGTTTGATGTACCTTCCTGCTGTGCCATTTAAGATTGTTTTGGTGACCTCTTTTGTTGATGTCATGGATCGATAGGTTCCTATGTTGATAGTTTTGGCAGATACTTGGGTCCTTTCTAATGTAGTGCTGGGGTGGCTTGTTTTTTGTACATCGGTCGGGATGGACTGTCTCATCTTCCTGACGAGTTTGCAAAGTTTTAGGGCGTCGCGTCTGTGCTGAGTAGTTTTACTTTGTTGCTGTGTCTTTGCTCCATGTTGAATAATTGGACGCGTTGTCCTTATGTTGTTACTTGAGTAATTTACCTGTGTTGCTTCTTAGTTTAGTTAATGTTGATATGTAAGTACTTTACCTGTGTTGCTTCTTAGTTTAGTTAATGTTGATATGTAAGTAATTTACCTGTTTTGCTTATTATTCTTGAAGAGAATATGAAAGAGCTATTATAGGTCTATTTAGCTATATAGTTATGCTTGTATAAACTTGTGTACATATAGGTAAGGACGTAGCCAGTTATAGGTAAATATATTTGGTATAAGTGTTATAGTTTTATATAGACTTAGTTATAGATATAGAATTAATTTTTGTGTGGCTATAGTAATCTAAGATTACTTATAATTAGGGATTACAATATAGAATAAAACCACTATAGGGATGAGTTATTTATGTGGGTTGTCTTATATATGTTATTATGTGATTTTTTTATTATTTGTTTTTTTACATAATAATTAATTATGTGTGTTGGGTAGCATCAGTCTTATGTGTGGTGGTTACGGATTGAGATGTTTATATTTATCTAAATTATATTATAGGCCTATTTAACTATATATTTATGGAAGTATAAACTTGTCTATATATAAAAAGAGACGTAACAGTTATAGATAGATATATTTGGTATACGTGTTATAATTTTATATAAATTTAGTTAGAAATATAGAATTAATTTTTATGTGGCTGTAGTATTATAAGTTCACTTATAATTAAGGATTACAATATACAATAAAACCACTACAGGGATGAGTTATTTATGTGGGTTGTCTTATATATGGTATTATGTGAGTTTTCTTATATAACAATTAATTAGGTGTGTTGGGCAACTTCAGTCTTTTATGTGGTGGTTAGGGATTGAGGTGTTTCTGTCTGTCTAGATTACCGTATAGGCCCTTTTAGTTATATATTTATGGAAGTATAAACTTTTCTATATCTAGAAAAAGACGTAACAGTTATAGATAAATATATTTGGGATAGGTGTTATAATTTTGTATAAATTTAGTAATAAATATAGAATTAATTTTTGTGTGGCTAGAGTAATCTAAGTTCACTTATAATTAAGGATTTCAATATAAAATAAAAGCACAATAAGGATGAGTTATTTATGTGGTTTGTCTTATATATCTTATTATGCGATTTTTCTTATATAGTGATTAATTAGGTGTGTTGGTCAACTTCAGTGGTTAGTGACTGAGATGTTTCTATTGTTTGGGTTGAGAAAGGCTGGTGTTATTCTATTCGTAAAGTTGAATTGGATTGGTTGTTGATTTGTTGAATTTCAATCCTTTTCGTTTGATAAAACACCTAGTAGTGCAAAGTGTGTGGATTGAAATAAAAGGGATTGGAAATATTCAATTGTTCGGGTTGACTTAGGCGGGAGAGGTTGTGTTCGTAAGGTCTAATTTGATTGGTTGTTGAACTGGGTTCAGGCGCTGTAGCTCAACTATAGAAACGGTTGGGATTGTTATAGTGGCCTGTTACAACTTGGTATCATATAGTGTTTAATCGTAGATCTAAGGTCGATTTTGATTGGGTGATGGATTTTGGTTTTCCACCGCTATTCGGTGTGTTGCTAGTGCTAAATAAAGTTATTTAAAGTATATAATACAATTAAGGTTTCTTTTTGTCGGGGGTTGTATTTTGGATGTGTGGTTCTGTTTTGCGTTGGGGGTTGTTACTAATTAGTATTGTTAGATGTGTGAGTATCGTGGGATTGTTATAATAATGCAAGGTAGAGTTAATAGTGTATTATTTAGTAGAATATTTCTATATTGTTAGTTATTTGTTATGAGAATAGGTATTTTCTTTACCTTTGGTCAATTAGCTAAGAGCGCATTCTGTTTAGGCGGTTTTGTTGATTGCGGTGGTCAGTGGTCAGTCAGTTTTCCTTTGTTCCTTTGATGCGGGAGGAGTGTAGGGACAAGGGGTTTGTTAAAGGGATAAAAGACACATACATACGTAAGAGCACACACACAAACACAGACACACAAACGTACGCGCATGCACACAAAAAATACACACACACACACACACACACACACACACACACACACACACTATTTTACAAGCCAAGGGAACCATCTGTTTATAATCTCATCTTGTAGGATAGTCCTATGAACTAACCTAGTATCTCTTTATAGCTACAACCTGTGGAAAGGCCTATGGAAAAATCCAGTATATATTATAGCCTCAATTTGTTTGACAATCCTGTTTAAAAACCCTAGTATCTATTTATATCTACAACCTGTGGAAAGTCCTATGGAGTAACCCAAGTCTATATTTATAGTCTCAAAATTTCCAGCTTCACTGTACTGGACACTAGGGAATCATGGCAACAGTGTTGCAAGTGCCTGACCTGAATACGCTCTACTGTAGGTAGGTAGGTAGGTAGGTGAAATGAATTTGATAGGGATAGAGGGAGTTTTATAGGGACAAATAAAAGACCAGTACATACACACACATGTACGCTCACGCACACAAACACAAACAAAAATACACACACACGTACGCGCACGCATACAATGACATCAAAGGAGACCGTTTAGGAGTCTGGACGGACGAGCACCTCGACGACAAGATTCTATTTTTGCTAGTGGCGGTCCCAAAAATTACGGCTACGAATACCGGGACCCCCAAGGAGAAGTGCACACGGAGTGTAAAGTGAAAAGATTGACTCTCAATTATCACACCAGTCAAGTGGTGAGCTTTGGGGTATTGAAAGAAGCCTTGCAGTCTGGAGAGAATCAAGATTTTAAAGTGACAACCTACCAACTTCACAAGACTGTACGTTTAGCCACACACCAAATTGTCATTCGGTCTATGGAAAAAGTGTATCAAATCGTGTACCAGAAGGGAGTGCGGCTTCCGAATCACTTCAATTTACCGTACGGACACGTAGATATAGGTCAGAATATGAAAAGGGAAAACGTCCAAGACCGATTGTTCATTGTTACAGTCATTGCCATGCGAGAAAGATGAATCCTAACAAACAGACACAATTCAAGTTCGGTGATTCTCAAGTGGAGTGCGATGATGTGCCTTGCGATGGCAGGGATGCCGTACGCTGTGGCCTTAGCGATTCAGTACTACATCACGGGAACTTTGCTATGACTACTACTACTACTACTACTACTACTACTACTACTACTAGTACAAAACCTACCATGGAAATTGATGCTATGAGTGTCAAACCTGACGGATGCGAAAGCGATGCCACTCGTTATCGTGGACTCTTTACTGATTTTCATTGTCAATATCATCCTCAACGTAAAACCATGCGGCTTCCACCCTACGGATGTCATCCATGACTGAGCGAACTATTGCGGGTTTCACCGTACTCTCTTCGAAATGAACTTGTGATAAAAGAATATTCGCTCCCTGTGCGTTTGTCTGAATACTGAGACTTTGAAAGTCGATTCCAAACCTTCCGAGGAAAGTGGCCTAAATATCTGGGAGGACCTACCCCAGAAAAATTAGCCAGAGCCGGATTTAGCTACTTGGGGGAAGGTGATAAAGTCAAGTGCTTCAGTTGCGGTGTGTCACTTTACGAGTGGGAGCAGAAGGATCCCGCTTACCTGGAACATGCTCGATGGTCTCCGTACTGTCACTACCTACCTTTAGTGGGACGACCTCAGTAATCTCTTGATGGATATTTTACAAGAGAACATTCGTGGTTTGCCTGTGGAGTTGAGAGAATGCATTTACCGAGAGTTTGTCAAAATACAAGTGAAACGCAAAATCATTTCTCTATTTTTAAACTATGCTTTTTTGCTTTTTTTCAAAATAAACGGAGACTGATTATGGGAGGACACTACTTCAGTCACAAATATGAACGAAGCTATTGACCACGCCCAGCAATTCCTGATTCTTGGATGTCACTATTTTTAATAATTCCCACAAAAGAGGGTATAAAAGCCAGGACCTTTATCATTAGTGATACAACAATTGGCGTGGAAGTAAATCATTGAAGTATTCAGACTGTGGTGGATTACCAACGCTTTTTACGAGAACTGTATCCAATGGATTTGGGTCGTCGTGTGGTGTGTGTCTTAGTGACTTCCTTTCTGGGAATTCGTTTACCAGCCAATTCATTGTAAGGTACCAACAAAAACATGATGGTGGTACCTTCAAATGTACACGAGAGACTCATTCTGTTAAAAGCCTTGCTTTTTCATCTCGATACTTCTCGACCTCTACGGGAAAAAAGATTCGTCAACTTTTACTTACTGAAGATGTTTACGAAGATGTGTGTGTAGCTTGTGACTTACTCCCTCACTGGCCAGATGTACGTGACTGGAAAAAGTTGTCTTTCGAGGCTTGGACAAAAGAAGCGGCAAACTATGCACTAGGACACGACACTTTCGTCACCAAAAATGTTGTACAGTGGCTTGTTGATATTTCACTTTGATCGTTTTGATGTGCATTTTATCCATGTATTTAACCATTAGGCTTTTATGCATTTTTGTCTTTCGTATTCAATTTTGAAATTGTTTTGAAATAAACGTGTCCTGAAAAAAGTTTAAAAACTCTTGTCTTGTCTGTCTTCGTTTCAAAAGTGACATTCCCCGCACTATGGCTACTTCTTCCTCTACTTTCAGAGACATCGACGAAACCTTAGATCGTACCAGTTGGGAGGCCTTGTATCTTCATCATCCCTTTAACAATTAATTGCTGGACCGAACGGTTCAGGCAAAACCGAATTTGTCAAACGTTTGATCGAATACACACATCATTTGATCGATCGTCCACCTCAACGTATCGTGTGGCGTTACAAAGAGTGGCAATCGGCGTATAGCCTCCTGCAAGAAAGTCAAGGTGATCCCATCGTCTTTGTGGAAGGCATTCCTGGCGAAGACGATGGGATCATGTCTGACCCCAGTCAAACACATCTGGTCATCTTCGATGACATGTTAGGAGAAGACGAAGAAGAAATTAAACTCTGGTTTACTAGCAAAGGACATCATCGTAATGCCAGTGTCATTTACATCACCCAAACTTTATTTCAACAAAGTAAAGCCCATCGCACCATCATTCTCAATACTCATTACGTGGTCTTATTTAAAAGCCCTAGAGATAAATCGCAAGTACAAGTGCTAGCCAAACTGTTAAGAACTCCTTGTCTGACACGTGCGTATGACGATGTCACTCAAACCCCTCATGCCTATTTAATCGTGGATTTAAAACCCACCACTCCCGATTAGTTGCAATTTCTTACCCATCTGTTTCACTACTGGTGCCAAGACGGAGGGCTGTGGTGTACACGTCACCGTCGACTTAAAAAAATCTATGAAAACCTCTGACAATTTTGGTCTGTTTCACACATCGTCAACCTGACGTCCCTTCAGTCTCATCTTCCCGTCAAATTGATTCGTGCCTTGTACGGCATCAGTCGCGAAAAAAAATCCACAAATACGAGCTCGTGCCTTAGAAGCCAGTCTCAGGGAAGTCATACGATGGTTTACGGTGACAGCACGTCAGTTGCTGCAAGGCATCATTCACATTCCACATCAAACCAAATGCTTTTTTGAGAGATACAACGTAGCCTTGATGCAACTGGTAGATCCCCGCATCGACACTCAAACCAAAAAGCAAATCATTTTGAAACCTGGAAGCAGCGGTTCTCCAGGGGTTGTCATCATTGGCTACCTCTTCAAATGGGATCCCAATGCTCCCAAAGTTATCCCCAAGAAAAAGCCACTCACCGACCCAAACGTACCTAGAAGATAAAGAGCAGTAGTGTCAAGACCAAGTCACAGCCTAACAAAAGGAAAGTCCCCAGATAAAGGAAAAGAAAATCCGTCAGAAAAGACCCCAGAAAATAGTTTCTACCTGCAAGAGAGGAACTACAGTCCGGGCGGAACCTAACATTCCCAAACCAAGACCTGCATCGACGGTGACCCAGTCTCCAGTAGCCTCAAGTTCTTCCACTTCTCTGCTGCTAGTGATGCAAGACAAGCCCAATTTGACACCCGTTCTTCCGCATTTGATGAAACAATGGAAACCCGTGTCTCCAGGAACTTCTCCTCCAGCGGAGACACCATCCACCTCATTAGCCGCTGAGGCAGCTGCTCACAAAGTACCTGCCCCCAAAATCAACTCCAAGATAGATCGGGCATGTTACAGAGGTTTACTGGTTTTAGTCCGTTGCGATCCCCTCCACGACGCGTGATGCCTGTCATCAAGTTGATACGACATCAGTGGCGACACATTTCACGATAAGAAAGACCTGGGGATAACGAAGGGTATCAGTTTTTGAGCTCCTGAACACCAAAAAAGAGAGTTCCCTACCTGAAGTGCACACTACCACAATCGTCGTTCTCCTTTACAAAAAGGAAAATGAAAAAGAAAAGGACAGTCTTGTCGTTTGATCCGGTATCCGAGAAAACGCTTAGCCAAGCATCGACGTTTACCCCAGAAAAGATCCCGTAGTCCAAAGAAAAAGAGTAGCTAGCAAAAGGGAGGATTGTTTGGCACTGGATGCAAAAATACCTCAAAAAAATTATAAACGGACGCGTTTCAAGCAATGGAATACAGTGTATTTTGCTCCCGAACGAAAGAAGATCTCCTCTAAAAGAAGTGCACACCACCACCACTCTTTTACCAAAAGAGGAAAGAAAACGAAATGACTGCCTCCTCGTTTAGCCAAACATTGGAACGTGTTTGCCGTCCTGTCCAAAACCCATAGGAACACAAAACATTCAAAAAGCCTCCAAAGACGTTATCAATACCATGTGCGAATATTGTCTGAATGTCCTGAAAGGAACGATACCTTTGTCTCAACATCAGAAGGAATGCTTCGCCAAGCATCGGCACGTTCTTCGCCAAATGGTCTAAAGAAAATACACATCCGTCTAAAGAAAAAGATATTGGTACAACGCGGAGGATTTGTGCATCTTTTGTTAGCACCCATACTAAAAGCCACATTGGCACCACTGATTGTAGGAGCTACTGCTTTACGAATGGCTCAAATATGAAAGGATCAACAAAGTCTGGGGTGAAAAGATCTTAGACGTGAACTTTGGAATCTGATGGAAGGAAGTGTCTTCACAAACGATGGATGGAGCCCGCATTTACCTCCCAATCCTCATTTGACCGAGATATCGCAGTTACAACAGGAATTGCAATCGTTGATGGATCTCAGTGATTTGTCAGAAACGGAAAAAGTGCAACGGTGCAGTCAAGTGTTGCAATGATTTCAACTATTTCATCAGAAAGCTTTAGACGAAACCGCTCGACTGCCTCTGAAATATTTTAAGACCCTGACGAAAAGTCCATCACCACCACCACCACCACCCTCGGTGATCAAGACAGAAAAAGGAGAACAAGAGTTTCAAACTCCACCTGAAGAAGTACGCAAGCTAACACCACCAACATTCAGAATTGGTTGGATTAAAAAGATGACGGCAAACGCGTTTTCCTCAGAAGAGAAAAGAAGTTAAACAAGAACTGATTACCACTCTACAGACATCCTTCTCCTCGAAAACTATTGCTCGTCGGACACGAAAAGCATTACAATCGAAGAAATAAACCACACAAAGAAAAGAGTAGCATCCGTGAAGAGTGGGTTACGTATTTAAAAAGG
>JAECUM010024264.1:0-26206 GCA_016617855.1 Megalonaias nervosa
AACAACAGAGAAATAATAGGAACAGGTATAGATATACATAAAGTAATTGGCAAATTGCCAAAACCAAAAGGAGGCTGGACATTGCCAGGCCATAAATACACTGGACCTTATAATCCGCTAGACAAACAACTTGACGAAAACGATAATCCTCTGCCAGGGCAAGAGCCTTACAATCAAGTTGATGCAATAGCAATGCAATAGCAATAGCAATGCGCCATCACATTTGTTTTCGTGACAACGAGCCGGATAAGGCTGGTTGTGATAAAGTAATATTAGACGAACTTCGTGATATGAAACCAATAAATATGCGAGAACTTTTTGATGGAAAGTTAGTGCAGGGCTTAATTGGAGCAAAATATAAATTAGGACTCGGTGAAGAATTGTATGATGATCTTGCAACTGAATTACATAAACCTAAAAAAAAAAAGTTTACGCGACGTAAAGTTGTCGCAAATGCCGTTGATGACATCTGGGCAATAGATTTAGTTGATGTGTCAAATCTTGCTCAGTTTAATGATAATAAGAAATACTTGTTTAACGTTGTAGATGTTTTTAGTAAATATGCTTTTAGTGTTCCAGTTTCAGACAAGACAGGAACGTCAATAACTGACGCGCTAGAACAAATAATAACAACTACAGAAAGAAAACCAAACAGAATCTGGACCGATCACGAAGCGGAATTTTTTAATAAAATATTTGAGCGGTTTTTGCTCCAAAATAATATCAAAAAATATGTTACAGGAAATGAAGGTAAAAGCGTTGTCGTCGAGCGATTTAATCGCACGCTAAACGAAAAAATACATAAATATTTGACAGCTAAAAATACCAATACATATATCGACAATTTACAAAACATTGTTGATAAATATAATAACACGAAACACCGAACCACTAAACTATCGCCAAACGACGCAATCAAAAATCTAATATTAGCAAATGAAAACATATACCGCAGACATAAATTTAAAGTTGGTGATAAAGTTAGAACTTCTTTAACGAAAAAACATTTGAAAAAGGATTTACTCCAAACTGGAGCGAAGAAGTATTTGTTGTTGATAAAGTACTTTTAACAATACCCGTAACATACGCGTTAAAAGATTTATTAGGTGAACCTATAACTGGCAGTTTTTACGAGCAGGAACTTCAGAAAACTTCTCAAGACGTATTTGTTATTGAAAAAGTCATCCGAAAACGCGGCGACAAAAGTTTAGTTAAGTGGAGAGGATACAGCGATAAATTTAATAGCTGGATACCAACTAAGTCGATCCAATAATGTTATTATAAATTTGTTCGTATTTCACAAGTACAGATTTACATTTGATAGTTTTACATAACGAAATTAAATGTAATTTTCTTTCATTATCAACTGACATGAAATTAAATATTTTAGCAAACATAAAATCATATTTTATGCTCCTTTGCTGGCCAGTTATTTTTAGATTTAAAAACGGTTTGATAAGCTGCCAAAATATTTGTTGTTCGGCAACGGTAAAATTAAATTTTATCATTTTTTTAGCAATGTGATACTTAACATTATATCGTCCAGTTGTTGGTCTGCTGTAATTTTTTCTGTCAGCGACAGTAACTACTTCATCATCGTCGGATTCGTTGTTGTACAAAATATCATCTTCGCTATAACTAGCAGATTTGTCCATATCGGTAGAGATTAAATTGTCGTTAGCGATTGTGTTGTTGGCGACTTTGTCGCTAGTGATTGTATCACTTGCGATTGTATCTTCCGAATATATTTCAGCAAGTCTTTTCATCAAGTTCATATTACAATATACTTTTATCTAATTTATGATAATAATGGCCAGCGAAACGAAATCTACTGATGTAAAATATCGTCAAAAAGTTAATATATTAAATTACAAGGAACTAGCCGAAGCAGTTCGAAAATGTCTGTCCGGTTATAGTGCATATTCTGTTGACGTTACTGTAATGCCTGGCGAAAATGATAGAATATTACTAACAGCAGCAGAAAAAAATAAACTTGATAGTGCTTTTATAACATTAAAATTTGATCGCGATGATGTTTTGATGTTTGCTCATAGCTGTCTTACTAAGACAGAATTACGAAATATAATTAATCATTATATCTGAAACTAAATCTATCAAATGTTGACTTTGATGTTGCTGATTTAGTTTTACCATCAGCTACAAATTTTACTGCACGAGAATTAATTTCATGATATTTTGCGGCAGCTGATGTTGATTTAAATTTCATTTTTTCTCCAGTTTCTAAATTTGTTGAAACAATTGGTCTTTTAGGATTTTTAAAATTATTACCACCTTTTATACCACGTTTAGTATTTTCTTGTTGTGTAACTAAATCTAAATTTTCTAAACGATTGTCGGTTTTAATTTTGTTAATGTGGTCGATAACTATATTTGAAATAGCGCCATTAAATGTTTCGTACACAAAACGATGTGATAGATAACAAACATTGTCTGTTTTAGTTTTACGTACCATTACATTCAAATAGCCACTGTTTTGCATAAACCAATAACATTTTTTGTTCTTATATGTCGAATTATCCCGCGATCATTAGCTTCGTATAGATTAAATACTGGATGAGGTTGATACTCATTGTGTAAAGTTAAATTATCAAAATTGTCATCAGTAATCGAATTATTGACTCTATAAACTCGTTGTCCACCTGGAATGTCATCACAGAACAAAGTATAAACAAAATCTTTTCTGAACATTTCGGTGATATCTGTATCATCACCTTTTACTGAAATTATCATTCCAGCTGGTGTTGGTCTACCAATAGATTTTTTAGATTTTATGTTAATAACCGAACCTAATGCATTTCCAGCATATAAGTTATACTTCGGATGAACATGATAAGTTTCTTGCTCTTCCGCTGTCAATCTTATATATCTCAAAATTTCTGTCATTATACAATAAAGATTTTATATCTCTAATTGATTTTTCAACTGGCGTGCTGTGAGTTATCGATCGAACAATCAATTAGAGATATAATATTACACTATATATAACAATGCTGAAATTGCGCGATATTGCCAAAAAGAACATTATCAAAGCAGAAAAAATTGCTACAGCATTTACAGGATACGACAACAGTTACAAATTTGATAATCAAAATGTTTTAGCAAATTTTAACTCTACAAATTTATATCACCCTTTGCAACCAGTTATAGCTCAAGAACTTGCAGCTCACAAAAGTATCAAACTAATAGTACAATATCATACGATTTTATCAAAATTACATGTAGTCGAAAAAGATATACTTAATATAATTTTTGAAAATACAAGTTTCGACATCGAAATTTCCGAACCATATCTAACAGCTAAATCACGAAAAATATTAACTGGAACAAACATTGCCGCAGTCGCCGGTGAAATACACCAAGAAATAAATAAAAAAAATTGGAGGAATTTACTTCATCTGGGTCAGGTTGGAAATTTGAAATGATAAAGGAAGTTTTAATTCACACAGCAAAATATAACATACTGCGAGGTAGTTCTTACGTTGACCTCCCTAAAAAACTTAAAAACAAAAAATGCTGCATAAATGTTAAAAACAACGACGATCAGTGTTTTCGTTGGGCAATTTTGTCTGCGAAACATCCTCAGAGTGACCATAATGATAGAATTGAAAAGTATTCGCCATACAAAGACGAACTAGATTTTAACGGGATAACTTTTCCAGTGTCAGAAAATCAGATACCAAAATTTGAAAAACAAAACAATATTTTAGTAAATGTTTTCGGACTAGATGAGTGCGAAAATGTTTATCCAAGGTATATTTCAGAGACTGCTACACAAAAGACAATAAATTTATTATTTTATAAAGGACATTACGTTTGGATAAAAAACTTTAACGGCTTAGTTGGCGGACAGTATAATAAAAATAAAAAAGAAATATTTCTGTTACAGATGCTTACAAGGTTTTTCTAAACCTGAAAAACTACAAAACATCTTAAATACTGTGTCAACGTTCAAAGAATAACTATGCCCGACGAAAAAAGAAAAAGTCTTAAAATTTAAAAATTACAATCATAAGCTAAATATACCTTTCGTTATTTATGCCGATTTTGAGTGTCTACTCATTCCAATAGTTGGCGTTGAAAATAATCCTAATAAATCAAGTACAAGAAAAATACAGCAACATGTTCCTTGCGGAGTAGCTTATAAAATAGTTTGTTGCATCGACGATAAGTTTTCATGTCAGGTTAAGTTATACAGCTGTAAAGATGGTGAATCTGAAAGTCCAGCGGTGTGGTTACTAAAAAATCTTATAGATGAAGTTAATAAAATTTCTAATAAATTATTTAAGACAGCTGTAATGAAAATAACATCTGAGCAACAACTTGAATTTGATGAAGCGGTTAATTGTTATATTTGCGAGAAGTTATTGGTAGACTCAAACGGAGTCCGTGATAAAGTTCGTGATCATTGTCATTTAACTGGTCAGTATCGTGGAGTAATAATTGTAATTTAAAATTTCATGCACCAAAGTTTATACCTGTCGTTTTACATAACTTTCGCGGCTATGATAGTCATATTATTGTAGAAGCTTTTGGCAACGAGGAAATTAAATCTAAACTAAAACTAAATAATAAGATAAAATGTATACCAAATAATTTTGAAAAGTATATGTCAGTTACTCTTGGTAAATTACGTTTTATTGACAGTCTGCAATTATGGCAGCATCATTAGATGAGCTTGTAAAAGGTTGTAGCACTTTTAATAATCTGCAAAGTTGCTTTGGTGAAAACTATATCGATCTGACAAAAAAGGTATCTTTCCATATGAGTATCTCGATGACTGGAGCAGATCTGATGAAACTTCTCTGCCTAGCAAAGACAGATTTTACTCGCAGCTCAAAAATGAAGATATTACAGACGACGAGTATAAATATGCACAAAATATTTGGAATAAATTTAACTGCAGAACATTTGGTGATTATCATGATTTATATTTGAAAACAGATGTTTTATTGCTAGCAGATGTTTTTGAAAGTTTTCGTCGAGTAAGCTACAGCAATTATGGACTAGATCCTTGTTGGTATTATTCTGCTCCCGGGTTGTCATGGGACGCTCTACTAAAAACAAGCAAAATAAAATTGGATCTCTTAACAGATATCGATATGTTTAATTTTATTGAAAAAGGTATCAGAGGCGGAATTAGTGTTATAACAAAAAAATATGCAGTAGCTAATAATAAATATCTAAAAAAGTATGATAAAAATCTCCCATCTAATCATATTATTTATCTAGATTGTGTCAATTTGTATGGTTGGGCCATGTCAGAGCCAATGCCCTGCGGTGGGTTTCATTGGATAACTCCAGATCAATTTCTTAAAGAAACTGAAAAAGAGTTACATGATATTTCATACTTTGTTGAAGTTTATCTAGATTATCCTAGTTCGTTACATGATCTACATAACGACTACCCATTTTGTGCAGAGTCTCTGATGATCGATTGCAGCTTACTATCACCTGAACAACGAGCTATGACAACAGCAAAAAATTCGATTGTTAATAAGTTAGTTCCAAATTTATTAAATAAAAGAAATTACGTGATACATTACAAAAATTTTAAACAAGCAGTTGATGCTGGACTAATTCTGAGAAAAGTCCATCGTGTGCTAAAATTTAATCAGTCTAGGTTGATGTCAAATTATATTGACTTAAATACCAAACGTCGTGCTGTGGCTAAGACCGACTTTGAGATAAACTTTTTAAAGCTAATGAATAACTCAGTTTTTGGAAAGACAATGGAAAACATTAGAAAACGAGCTAATATTGAAATTGTTAATGATATAAATCGTAGAAATAAATTAGTTAACGACGACGGTTTTGTCAGCATGAAAATATTTAATGAAGATCTTGCTGCAATACAACGACGAAAGACAAATTAAAGTTAAATAAACCGATTTATGTTGGTGCAGCTGTACTTGATATATCAAAGTGGCTGATGTACGATTTTCACTATAATTTTACTAAAAGCAGTGGTCAGATTCGGAGTTGCTATTTACTGATACAGACTCGCTAGTTTATAATATAAAATGTGAGGACGTCTATCAGGGGATTTACAATAATAAAAATCTATTTGATTTATCAGATTATCCGACTAGTAGTGGATTTCATGATGATGCAAATAAAAAAGTTATTGGCAAAATGAAAGATGAGTTTATGTTTGTGCCAGTTAGAGAATTTGTTGGACTAAGGAGTAAAATGTACGCTGTGATATTAGATGATAATAAACTGACAAAAAAGCAAGTTATTCCTCGTGGGTACGTGAAAAAGTGTATGAAATTTGATGACTTTAGAGCAGCATTAAATAATAATGTCAGTTTTATTAAGACAAATGTTATCAGAACAAATCGTCACAAACTTGAGACGGATACGATTATAAAAACGTGGACTAAGTAATTTTGATGATAAAAGATATTGCGAGGACAGAATTAATAAGTTAGCTATTGGACACTATGCAATTTTATCCAAACTTTAGAAATAATGTTCGAAAATTTAACGTTAGACGATGAAATTAGTAGTAAAATTAAAAAATTGATGACAAATAACCAGCAATTATCAGTCGAATTTAATGATGAAATTTCAGGTATTTGCTTTAGTAAATTTGATAGAATGAAACTCTCGCTCATTAAATCAGATAACAGCAAATATTTTGATTATCTTGAAAAGTTGAGAGATGAGCTTATGTTAAAATACGATAATTTTCACAATCCGATAAGTCAAGAAAATAATACCAAAATTAATATAGACTTAGACCGGTCAAAGGTTTTTGTAAAAGGTAGTAAGTATCTTCTCAGTAAGATAGCAATGAGAGAGTTATTCGAATGCCGTCGAAAAGTAAGCGGAAAAATTAAATTTTATTTGTATAAACACGATAATCAATCATTTCTGATAACTACTGTTGATGTTCTAGTGATTGGCGATGAAATTCTTTTTAAAAAAATGAGATATAACAGTCTGTCTTCCTTGTATTTTAAGGGAGATAACTCTTTCAGTCTTCCATGTATTTTAAGGGAGATAACTCGTAGAGTAAATTGCGTAACATTACATAACCGTCGCGATTCTTTTATGTCGTATTCAGTAAGTTAATTTTCTGTGGTCAGTGTGAATCAAGCATAATTTGTAACAGAAAATGATATTTTACACCTTTTAACTCTCCTGTACATTATCTTATGTAATTTCCAGGTAGTTATATAGCTGTGCAAATTCCAGTAAGTTATTGATACAATGTATACAATAGATCATGCAACAGCTGTTTCACACAACAACATCCGGCAGATATCTTAGATCTTATCTCTTGTAGAAGTTATAATGAAATTTCACAGCATACACACTGCATTTTAAATCCACACCACATTCTATTCAGTTGAAACGTACGTGAGATTTATTTTAGATTCACACATTACAGTCTATTTAGTAATAAGTTAAAACAAATAATCATAATAAAAATATATACGTGGTGAAGAAATAGCCAGGATAACTACAATTTTTTTAGTCTGTAACACTAAATTCAAAAAAAAAATATTTTCACTTACCTGTTCGCATATAATCTGCTTGGTGAAGATGTCCTCTTGTAAGCGTAGCAGTGCAATGGCTAGAAAAAAAATCTGACTGCCTTTTATACTGCTATTCTGGAAAATCCATTGGAAATTCCCTATCTTTTGCCTGATTCTAGAATATTCTAGAAAATCACGTGATTGAGTTATTCTGGAAATTCCCTATCTTTTGCCTGATTCTAGAATATTCTAGAAAATCACATGATTGAGTTATTTTGGAAAATCCATTGGAAATACCTACCCTTTACCTGATTCTAGAATATTCTGGAAAATCCATTGGAAATTCCCTATCTTTTGCCTGATTCTAGAATATTCTAGCAAATCACGTGATTGAGTCAACAAGCGGATTATATGCGAACAGGTAAGTGAAAATATTTATTTTATTTTAGAGGAGTGAGGGTTTTTGAAATAGGAAAACCCTCATTTACATACACTGTATAACTTTAGAAATATCATTATCAAATAAAATATCAACTATATTGTCAATAAATATCAGTAAATCATCTGACCAACCTCTTATTCGTTCGTCATTTTCAGTTGCAAACAACCATACTGACCCATATTTCGGTGATATATGATATCCAACTTTTTTAATACAATCGCTTATTATTTTAGGTTTTAGGCCAGTATAACTTGAGGCTGATTTTATTGAATCCAATCTCTTACAAAATCTGTTTGTTAGATCAAACCCAACATGTCTTATTGATGATGGATAATAACCCATATTATATAATATTTCATTGTTCAATATGAAATTTCTAGCAAAAAAGGTTTATTCTTCTCCGACAAATTTAGGGTGGGGGTTCTGGTCCAGAATCCGCTTTTGGTTGAGGATCCGCCTCTTAGCTTACTGAAAATTTGGATGAGGGTGGTTTTTTTGAGGAGAGGGGTCTCTGAGGTGGTGAAAAAAATGTCAGAATATATTTATTTTGAAGGGGTGGGTGTCTCTGGTCTAGAATCCACTTTTGGTTGAGGATCCGCCTCTTTACTTACTACTACATCTACAAACTATGGAAAACAAATGAATATTTATGATATTATTATTCGAAAATCGTCCTCACCATTGGCCCATCCATCCAGCTGAGTACACTCTGGAATGTATATGTCCTCATTACATATGCGCCATAACCCGTAGTGCAAGCCTGAACTACTCTCCCCCCATCCAGTGCACGTGAAGGCAATGCTGGCGAACAAGGCTGCAACCGCTAGTAACACAAACGATATCTTTGCAAACAGACTGGCAGACTTGAAACCATCGACGACTCCCATTTCGCAGCGAACCTGCAAAGTTCTTAATAATAATAATAATAATAATAATAATAATAATAATAATAATAATAATATACTTCAATAGGACGGGATATATTTTCAAGTAAACAATGTTTTAATTTTATTTCACAAACTAAAAATTTAATTAAATACTTTCATCCTTAAGCTTGAAAGAAAGGAAATACTATTTCGTTTTTAGCAAAGTCTGCTTGACTTGAATTCATGCTGTGGGAGTCACAAATAATGTAACTAATTCAACATACTTGCGACATAAGAGTCTCGCTGTTTGTCTGTATCACTCCTATTATATTTAAATATAAATTATAATATTTTATGACAGAAAAATATTTTGCTGTTTACATCATTATTCTCGATAATTTTATTTTTTCACATTTTAATTACCTTTTTTGCTGTTCCTGATAGATAGGCTAAATTTCCTGCAATAATTGGTCCCGACTGTAAGATTATTATAACACTCGAATCCTATATAGTACCCCGTTATGTTTAGTTGTTGCTACAACAAAAATCGCATCTGCCGCACTGCACCACAAGAACGCCTCTGTAAGGCGTCGCCGAAATACCGAACCAAGACCGCGTTCTTATTTTACTATTCCTATCATTCGAATCCTGAGTCAACGTGTTTGATGTATACGGGAGGGCTGTGATTATGATCGATCTGCTATCAAGTTCTCAACATGTTTCATTTATATGCACTGCCCATGTTGAAATTCAGCTCAAAATGCGTAAATAAAACTATCCTCAAAGTTTTATACCATATTTAAAATTTTAAGCTGTTTTGCCTTATGTAGATGTGAATTCTTAGTTCTTTGACATTCTTTAGTTAATAAATTCCAGCAGTCAAGATATGTCTATTTTGCATTAAATAGTTCTTCAACAAAATTACTTACCATATATCTGGTTTGTCTGAAAGGCAGTAGAGTGTTTAAAGAGGCTGAAGATGAATAACGATTTCCTGTTTTCATCTTAAATTGTTGTTCGTATGTGCTAATGACCTTGGTCATGATGAAAAGGAACGGATTAATGTTTACAATTCAGTTGAAACAAGGCTATAAAAATATGAATTGTGATTTAGACCGAACCGTAATTCTGGTCACCAGCACCAAAAACGGATTATCAAAGAACGCTTATCATGGATTTTTGTGTGGTTGGTGGTGAGGGTTATTATTATTATTATTATTATTATTATTATTATTATTTTATACATAAGCTCGAGTTACGCTTCCTTTAGATGATTTCCTTTCGTCTTATGTTTTGTCTGGTTAAAGCATGTTTAACATGTTCAGACTCCTATGACCATTTTAAAAGTACATCTATTTTGCCCTATGAAGTGTTAATGCAGATAGCCACGTGGGAAACAGGGCTGGTTTAAAAAGGAATTGTTATAAGCTCGGCAGCTGGAATGTTGATGTGTTTTTCTTATTTTTAAAAAAATTGAAAAGAAGACAAACTATTGGTAACCATTGACCTTCTTGCCCGCAAGTAAAATAACTCTAACGTTTTCGAATAGAAAAGCTAGAAATAAGAGAATATATTCAGAGAAGTATGTGGGTTAATTTTCAAATGATATTTATGACAACTGTCGTCTGCGTACAAAATATGTTACTTTAGACACCATATATTCAAGCATGGTGAGTCTCAATTGCTCCATTGATGGCATACCGGGCTCGCGACAAGAAGAGTATGTTTGAATCATGCCCAGCAAAGGCAGGATAAGCCACTTTGGAACTTTACTTCAGTTGAGTCAGCACGATATAACCTTTCATGTGGCTACTTGTTAAACATCAATCAAGCATGCAAGTAATCAGCCATGGATACTGAGGCCTATCATGGCTGATTAGGCTTGCGTGTTTTTAAAAGTATGTTCTACAACAAGAACAATAATCAAATCAATAAGTAACACATTTAAAAGAGAAATGCAAGGTTGTGCATCAACGGCTATTCTCGGTGATCTTGTTCTTTATCGTTGTGAACATAATTCAGGGATAATATCTCAGGATTTATGAATTTATTATCTTGGTTTCTTAATGCAGTAATACGGATTCAGAGATACAAATTCGTGGACACATCCTTGTTCTGTATCGTTAATACCAATCTTATATATTTATGAACATTACATTCGGTTTTGTCAGCAGTTTTACAGAGACGTGCGTGAAGGTATACACATACATACAAGTCCAATGAAAAATAATCCTTCTTCAACCACCAACTTCGACTTAGCATATTCAGTGAAATATAGTCTCGTTCAACTAGGCTCTCTCGTGGCTCAGTTAGAGCTTTGCCATACGAGATTTTGATTAATTGCTTCATTGATTTTTCCTAAGATCACACTGTTTTCAGTCTGATACACCGTTGTATTCTCTGGAGGAAATGTTATTGCCGACGTAGACCTTAACGGACCACACAGAGTCGGTGGCGCGGCTTGGTCTGCCTTACAGTTCTGCAGGTTCATATAGGCACCGAGTCAAGGTATTTGAGTGCAGACGTTTCTAAAATGGGCGAGCTCACTAAGTGCTACACGCGATCGTAGTCGACACCGGAAAGCAACATTTCCTGATCATACTGGTGTTGAAAGAATCGCTCGAACAGATCAGGGTTGAACCGTACCGCAATGCACTGCGCGCTGTGATTAGCTGGTCTCTCACTTCCTCACCTACACGCAGTAATTATGCCTTGTTTACTTTGCGTGTCATACCTCCAAAGTCTCAGCACTGTGAAGGTTGCTGTCTAGTTGCGTCTTCGAATTCAAGGCCGGTTTCATTTTCAATAAAACATCGCACACCCAACTTCAAATCCTCCGAGTACTGCACCATGGAAAAGGAAGTGTCTGAGGTATATGGAGTAAGACAGTGTAAATATCTTTCACCCGAGTTCTGTTATTATGTTATGTTTATGTTATTTTGTTTTAATGACACACAATTGTTCCATATGAAAGATGTCAGGCGTTTGTCCGTCCGAGTGCCGGTTTGCCCATTTCACGCTCTCAGACTGCCAACCTATATATCATCTCGTCAAGATCCGTTTCACTTACAGCACCTGCCATAGCCTCTATGAAGTTCTGACTATACTTAGTTGAATGCTTGATTCTAAGGTAAAGGTTCCAAGTATTCCAACGTCACTGGTGGCATACAAAATACAAAGCCACCATATTACACGGAAAGGGCGTAAACAAACTGGTTGGACGCTGGTATGTCTCCGCTCAGAGATAGCTTACCAGATCTATTATTTTTGAGAAATCCATAGATATTTCTCGGCTTCAGTGATATTGTTTTCTGTTAGTGTTTTTCAAAATGAGTATTTGCCTTGTAGTAAAAGAGAGAGGGTGATTCACAATATCTTAATAGTAATTATGTATAGGGACATGTTTAACACATCTGCCGCCTCTGTAGTCCTTCCAATATGATGTGTTGTTCCTCTTGCTCGCGTTTTCGATGCGTCTTCCTCACTCGTGGAGCGTGTGGTCTTCCGTTGATAGCATATCAATGACATGGGCAAACTGGTTTTGGTACAAGGCACCAACATCTATTGATGCCAACTTTGTGTTCGTGATCCTCTTCCTCGCCATTACTTATATCGTCTCTTCCGACTGCTAGTATCTCTACTACCTATGAGCATAGATCTAGTTGTATTGCCCTCGATCGTCGCTAGCACCTTATTAATATAGTTTTATAGAATTTGTTTCCGTTTCAGACTCAAGCGCAGCACTCTGCCGCATACCAAGATTAAAACTATTGTCTTCCTCCTTTTGTCGGTGTTTTAAGGTTTACTAATCATTGCTCATATTCAGTACCATCTGCGATGGAGCAGCACTGGGGTATAGCCACTTTCCTCATGTACTGCTGTCTGGTCATTCGTGCGAGTCTTCGTAGATCACAATGTCTTACTCCAGAGAAATATCGCTGATGGCTGCCTTACTTAGAGCTCTGAATAACTCTGGCGTGGTCGTTAAAGAGGGCACAGTTTTAAAAGAAATGGCACATCGGAAATTTGACATTTTTAATGCAGAAAAGTCTTGCTTTCAATACAATACTTCAGATGAACATTGGTAAGTTTTCGGTTACGTCCGCTAAGACCGTAGAGCTACAAATATGTTTAGTCGTAGAAAGGAAAAACCGGAACGAAGCCAAAGACGAAGCGTGGCTTCAGGAGATACGGGAAAGCACTGCAGATCTGGAGTTGGTACGCGAGGATCAACGAAAAATAAACAACGATATAGGTGTGTCACTTCGCAACCAATTTACTGACAATATTGACTCACAGGCATTGGGAGATTCAGCTACTCTAACCATCTTAGTCTTTCGCAATCGGAACTCGCACTTAACTTAGCATAGAAGCAAGACAGCAAATGGGGCGAGGTCGACCAGTCATAAACAAGTAACATGAACCATTTGTTCATCCTACCAATCCTAAACTAGCCAAGGACGAAGCGCTGATGCGCCTGGAGAAAAAAGTTTATGATATCTATAAGGAATATAGAGTCGAGAGTACCTGGGCCTCTTTGGAGCTGACACGTACCGGTTCAGACTGGGCTGAAACTAGGATGAAAAGCATAAGGACATCGAGCACAGGGGTTACCAAGAGCATCCTGACCCAAATCACAAGCAACTAGTGTTTAACTGAGATATCTTATGCTGGAACAACACACAAAAATACTAGGCACAGTTACTCTCCGACTCAGTTTTTATTACAATGACAACGTAGTGTTAGACAAATATTGTCGGCAATAACATTACCTTGTTGCGTTTTCGCTGCCATTTTAGTAAATTTATAAGAACGATAGCCACCATAAGCGCGTCGCCCTCATCCGAAATTGCGTGCAAATCGGCTGTAGAATTCATAAACTACTAATTTCACTGTCAACATTTTATCAGAACAACTACCTGCTTTATACGTAATTTAAAACCCAACCACATACAAGACTGCCACATTCAGAATCACATAATCTACGAAGACATTAACAACAAATTAACCAGAATACTATGACTTTTCCTTAAAAAAAAAATCAGTCAAACATTTTTGCCGCGCCTATATTCTCAATACAAATGGACTGCTGGAGGAGCTCACAGGTGAGTAGGATAGATAATTACGGCAAGCATAATAAAAAAGAACTACACACGAAGCTCAGTCAGCGAGAGGTTAAAATTAAATCAAGACCTAATAAATAACTGTTCTTTCATTAAAAGCATAGTAATTATGAATGTGAATAAAGCAACGTAGTACTAAACCGAAAACCAAAACATATGTTTAACCCAGCAAGCAGATGTTGCAAAGGCATTGACTCGCTCTATGTACAAAATTAAATCTGATGACCCTTATGTTCAGAGGCTTTTTACTCTTTATCATGCCTTATTTAACAGCACCATCGCACACGTACCTCGAATAAACACAAAAAGATTGTCAAGTGGCTATCGGAACAAAATGTCAGTGTCCCGCTCACCGAGCCAACCAACAACCTATCTAGTGTATCCAGTCTGCACCGAGATAAGCTGACTCGACGGAACTCTCACTTTACTACTATTAACATTTTATCTTGAAACAAATACAGTGGCCTTACAACTGCGTGGGCGAGTAAACATTCTTTTCACGCAACGATGAGTAAACATCTGACCGATTTAATTAATAGTTTAGAATATTATTGGTGTGCACATATAGATAGTAGTGTCTTTTTTCTGCTTCTGGGACAACGTTTAGTTTGCATCTCTTTGTGACCAGAGTATTGATGCGTGATTGAAATTATCGTCAAGTGATCAAAAAGAGTGAAATTTTAATCACTACAAGGTAAGCCCCCTTCCTCCTGAACAAATCTGTCCTTTCATTCATTAACCAGACACCCGTATCTTTTGTAGCAAACGTTTTATCTGGCCAATTCAAATGTAGTCATTTCTCAGTTTCACTTCACTTTAAAATGATTAAGTACCGGGATTATGCAGTAAAATCACAGTTTTGAACCGGTCTATTTAAGTCTAGTCTTTACTCGGTTTCACTTCAACAACTAGACATATTCTTTATTACACTCAAGTTACAATACTCAACATATGAGGAAAATATTAGCTTCTCATTTTGAATGAGCTATATATTATTGTCACTGTAAATGCATTTTAACTCAGATTTACGACAGATTTACATTATTACAGTCATAACCTCGATGGAATAAGATCATGCTGAAATTTAATTACATAGATATTGGCATATTTGGGAAGACAGGCTATAAATTACTATATATGGAACACAGATTAATTTCTTGCAAACTCATAACTTAACAATGATGAACATCTGTTACTTCTCCGTTCCTTAGAAAATATCAAATAAAAATTTAACAAGGAAAGAACAATAAACACATCAAGTAAAGATGATTTGAAATTAACGGAATTTTGATAAAATAATATTAATCACTTTAGATAGATTTCTTAAAATACCAAGTTTCTCAGAACACAATAATTCATTAAACTTTGGTACCTTTGGTCTAGTATAGTAGTGTTTGGGTAGTAGTTGGTTTATTTGTTCTCTGAAATAGCTACATTCAAGGAGATAAGAAATTCATCACCCCCACGCAGTTTTTCAACCAAAGCGTACACAATCTTTAATATCTAGGCAGATTGCACCTTCTTCACTTCTCTATAGGTAAATAGTGATTACACGTTCGAAATTTTTTTTATTTGCCTCATATTTTTAATAGGTCTTTTAACAAATAATGTTCTAATTTTAATTCCGTTTTAAAAATTCTATATATATATATCAGCTTTTGTCGAGTTAGTAATCGATGATTCCCATGTTTGTATAAAGTGATCATGAAGTCTTTCCTTAAATTTTGTATCTAGCCAGCATTTGTTGGGAATGTTTTGATTAATCCAAAGAAATTGAATTCCAGTTTACGATAGGATGCTTTGAATGCATTTAACCCATCTGTTTCTGCCGAGACCATTATTATAATCCTGGAATAGCCTCAGATACATGACATAAGATAGCTTCGTTTCTTTACCATTATTGAGATTTACCCAATAGCTGACCATTCTCCTTTTTAATCGCATGTGTAGCGGGGTTCTACCAAGTTCACCATATAACAAATACATGGGGGTGGATTTTTAACCTTTTGGACATATTTCAGAAAATCTAAATGAACCCGTTCCATCATATCCAATCTTTCAAACCCCCAGATCTCAGCCGCGTATGTGAGAATTTGGACTATTGTCATATCAAATAGTTTAAGCTGACAGTCAACAGGCACGTTCAGATTTAATATTCTTTTCTTAAGAATGTACATAGCTTTCCTGGCTTGATTAATTAGGTTCTTAATTCCCAGCAAATATCTACCATTCTCCGTTAAGGTCAGCCCTAAATATTTATAATTGATGACAATTTCAAGTTCCGAATCTCCTAAATTGAACTTCACATTTTTCCTGTTCTACGTTTCCTACAAAACATAAATTTCCTTTTCTTTGTGTTAAAATTTACTGTACATTTAAAGTGCAAGAGTGCCAGAACTACGTTGTAAAATCACAGTTTTGGTCAATATGTACTTTTGTTTCTTTAAAAAGACAGTGAAGCATTCAAGAGATCCAGCCGGGGAGTGGGTGGAAGGGGAACTGACGAAACTTTTAAAAACAATAGAGGCAACCCCCAACCCACCCATACCCCTCCAGTAATCTGCTGTGGTCACTACCCCTGCTGCTCGGTAAGTTTTTAAGTTTGTAACAAAAATAGGATAAACAGATATCTTGTTCTTATGGCATATTTATGTTTACGGATACTTTATCCGCGTAAGTTGCTAGTCCTCTTGCTACATAAAACTTAGCACAACTACTAGGACACTATACAGTTACTAGGTGTGACTCTTTTGGTAGTAAAGAAAGCAGTTCGGTATGCCATTAATTTTAGTCTGAACGTCTCATGTAAATAGATATAACTATCAATGAACCTAACAGGTAAATCTTGTCGCTCTTAGAGTTCGTACCTCCAGAGGTATGCAACTTTGATAATTGGACATTTTAGAGATATCGTACAAAATGGAACCATTTAACAGGTACTACATATATTTAAAATCTTAAAAGATGAAAATTTTGTCTAACTTCAATATTGAGAGCAATGTAGGACTCATCACTGGATGCTAAACATAGTACTTGTCGATAAAGAGAGGAACCAATGGCGACTGATTTTTCCTCTAGTATTGTTATCGCAGTCATGGACTCCCGCACATTGGGGAAATGGGAGGTGGGGCACTTGCCCTCCATCCCCACCCCAATTTCACCTCTAAAGATGTTTTGGCCTACATCAGTAAACAAAATAATTCTGCGGGCGCTCACTGATCGCTGCTACAAAAAGACAGAACGACAACACAATAGCAAAATAAAGCTAGCGCGACAATACATTATAACGTTGACATGACAAATACACAGAGATCAAACGAAACTCTGAACTCAGCGAAAAGTTAATCTGAGGAATTATCACTTTTTGTTTCTCATATTTTATGGGTATTTTTGTTGCTTTGTCCTTATGTCCTGCTGTCTTTTTGTCGGGTTATGGTTGTCATGTGATCATATTTTCTTTCTATTGTTTGTCGTTTTCCCCCGCCTCAAAGGGAGAAAGAAGTACAAAGAAGCGACAGAAAGGAACAAGATAATACGATAGCAATAGAAACAGTTAATGATATAACGAAAACTTTATCGTGATGACAAAACTAAGAAGGAACCATTTGTTTCTTTTGTCAAGTAATTATTTGTCGCTTTTACACATGATTTTGTGTTGTGATGTCGTACTTTTATATTCTTGTCCTGCCACTTTTCTGCTTTATTCTATTTCATTGTGTCGTGTTGTCCTTGTAGCTTCTTTTTATTTTGATGCGCAAAAAAGCGGCAATTGGAGATGGCACAAAACAATCACTGAAGAAACCTGACTTTATGTCATAGAAACAATATTATCAGGAGGAGCTACCGTCCAACGAAAGAAAAGAAAACAAAGTGATCCTAGTTACGTTAAATGGGACAGTGATGGTACCAATAGTAATGCTAGCACTTGGAGCAAGTAATTTTCCACAAACTCAGAGATATCTCAAGAAAACTTGAATTTGCAATGAAACCATATCTACTGCAGAAAGGGTATCATTACATCAACTGGGCCCATGAGCTGTGGTAATTCCAATATCTGTTCATAATTTTATCTGATTTTCCTTACAGATTTCCTAGCCAATGAGTAATATTTCTTGCATTAAATAGAAAGCATCATTGAGGCCTAAACAGAAAATAACACGCATACTGTGTATAGTCTCCTATCTATTGGGTAGAATGACGAAACAGATGTGATCGGCCAGTTACAGAGAAGTCACTTGCCTAAAATTTCCAGTCATTTAATTCAAATGCAACTATTGTTAGAAAATGCAATTTAACCCTCGCTGGTTTTTATATGTTGCGTCAGTCTCAGTACATTTGAACTTATAACTAATGAGGGGAATATATCAAGGAACTTAATTAATGTAAGTAATTAATACCTGAAAAGCGGATGACCTTGAGACAGCAACATACTACACAACGTCCTTTGAGAAGGGCGAGGATCTTGAGACAGAAGGATATTACACAAAGTCCTTTGAGATGCGGATGACCTTGAGACAGAAAGATACTACACAAAGTCCTTGAAATTCAGGGTCGCAGAAAGAGGCCGACCTCAGCAAAAGATCTAAACCAGGCTAAAATGTCATAAGAAAGATATGAAACAGGATAATAATAATAATAATAATAATAATAAGAAGAAGAAGAAGAAGAAGAAGAAGAAGAAAAGCAACATCATCAATAATACTAGGTAGTATTGTTATTTTATTAATGTTTCTATTTATTAGTTTTGTTATTACTGTTGTTGTTGTTTTTGTTTTTGTCTTGCCTTTTTCGGAGAAAAATGCAATACGTAGAAAGCATGATGTCATCCGCTGTTTGGGACGGTAGCGTTGACTCCATGTTAAAGCTTTTCTGCAAGCCCGTTACTTTAAAATTACCCACAGAAATCTCATGAAACTTGCCACACCTTCTGCTTATGAAGTGAAGATTACTTTGTTGTATCGAAATGCAACAAAGTGAACGCCATCCTACTGGGGGTGGGGGTGGCTAAGGGAAGTCAGTGTCCACCTCTTAATTTCAACATATACTGATTGAATTAATGGCACATTTGTGATGATTCGTGCATCTCTCATGTTTTATATTAGGAATCTTGTTTAAGTAGGCAATTGTCCCATGATTATGCCACTGGTACTCGGTGCCGTATCATAACTTTGAAATCTTGCAAAGCCCATCCTATAACCATATATTTTCATACTTTCATATCATACAAAAGGCCAAGCATTAACCCTCGGGTATCTAGCTTAGAGAACACCTTGATTATCCATGAACATTAATAAACACTCGCTCATTTGTTTAAGGCAGGAGGAGTGGAATCCATTAAATTGCGAGAGGTTAGATCTATCAGGTGTCCTGGAGAAAAACGTTTAATTTGAATCTTATTTTTATCCATATTTTCATTTCAGGTCTTAGTGTCCATTTGAATAATACAAGATTTATGAGTGTATGTATATACATGAGACAGAGACAGAGCGAAAAGGTGTGTATGCATTCAAAGAACTAAACACAAGCACCTTTGTATATCCAAGAATAATGGAGGTCATTCAATATTTATTTACTTTTTTCAAAAAATTAATAGTGAATGTACATATAACTTAATTTTTCACATCCAACATATAGCAATTCCATATACATTACAGGATTGAATGAATAATGTATCACTGGTATAAACACATCAGTTTCAACGAAGTTGAAAAATGTTTTATAAATGGAGGCCTTTCAAAAAAAGCTGGTTTCTTCTAAGAAATTGAGTCTGTCGGAAAATATGGTAGGTTACATTGGAAAAGTGATTGGACAAATAGTACACTCCCAATCATGCACTTCCAATCAACTGAAATCTTAAAGTTTAATGTAAACAAAATGAAGTTATACTGATTAAGTATTATACTTTAACGTCCTAATGCATCCGACTGTACTAATTCATTAGCTTCAGTGTGATCTATAGAGCTTTGTCACCATTATAGTAATAGTCAATTTACTATGACGCCTATTCATGACACATTCTCACAGGTTTATGCCTTTGTTTTTTTTTTGGTCATTAATGATAATGATATTCCACATCATGCGTAAAGCTTTACTTCTTCTAGTTGTTTGTTGTATGTGTATTCTAGTTTAGACATCTGATTGGATTCATAAACTTCCCTGGCATATTACTGATGCTATCCTCTCTAGTGTGGTCAGATACAATGAGTTTCACCTTCGTCATATTGAATCCACAGTCGGCCATTATAGCATCTCCAGGCAAAAGCTTCCCAAGTAATCCAGACTCGGAGAGATGTTGTTTCCGCGTTATCTACGTCTGCAACATTTTAGTCAAAATGTTACACTAACTGATACACTGACACCAACTAAAACCTTAACGGTATTGTGTCTCCTGTAGTTGGAATATGTCAGCGACCAGTCCACTGAGTCTTTTATTTCAAACAATTATTCCTGTACAGTCTGTTATGCGTTTTACTTTCATAAACTGTTGGTTCCGGAACTTATTCTGGCAAGTCAACCCTGCATGTATCTGACCCTCTATCAGTGTACATTCGAATGCCTTTCAGGCGTGATTCCTCTAACAGTGTACATTCGTATGCTTTTCAGGGCGTAATTGGTTATAATCTGATCCCATTCTCAAATTTATTTCTTTGTCAACTTTATATTGCTTTTAGCATACGGCTATTCATCAGTGAAAGCTCTTGTAAAAGTTTAAAATGACACAGTATTCTTCCGGATTTTTTCTTGCTAACTGACTATGAAACAACGTGTTCTTTATTTTGCGTATAGCATATTCTTTTTATCTTACTTTCATTTTATAAACCTATCTTTAATGAAACAAGGTACTACATTTACTAACCTTGCAGTTGCTGACATACGATAGAAGCAACATAACTTAAGAACATTATTAGTCTGAATATTTCAGTTTGATTTTCGTCTAGGCGGAGGGTTTAGTTCCACCTCCTCCTCCTTTGCCGTCGAGAATCATCAGAACTCCGGCCACAATTTCAAAAACAAGAGCGACTATGGACAGTCCGAAGCAGTAGGACAGAGAATAGTTCATCAGTGTTAAATAATTCCTACTAATGAAGTATTTGTCAAACTCGGCACCAAACACGATCACGCCAATCAAATACAGGACACCTGTATGGATAAAAGAAATGATCAAATAAACAAAAGAACAATAAAAACAGATAGATACGCATACATACATTCACATACATACATACATACATACATACATACATACATATCACTTTTCATCACATGAGAAAAAAATAACCAAATTGATATATCGACATAAGTAATTTGTATCACATTAAAGAAAAAACCCAGATGTATAGCACTTTTTACCTGTAACAATGCATACAATGGCCGCCGATATAGCCATCTCCTTGTTTCCCTTGAAACTTTCTGAAAACATGACAAGGCTCACAAGAATAAGCGCCACCCATATTCCGAAAAACCCGAAGCTAACTAAGGCTTGGGTAGCGGCCCACCAGTCTGCAATAATAATAATAATAATAATAATAATAATAATAATAATAATACATTAATAATAATAATAATAATATTATTATTATTATTATTATTATTATTATTATTATTATAAATCAAACATCATCAATAACTACATTATCTACGAAACGGATGATGTCTCATAGACATACAAACGAGTCCTAAAGGTGCACTGAACCATAGATTATACTGAATCAACTGAAAATGCATCTTTTCCAGTATCACATTATCGTTATCGACGACTAACAATGGAATTTTGTTTTCACTTCTGATAACAACAAAATATTGATCTGCTGAGAATGCATACGTGTACGTAAGAACTGTGAAAAAGCAAAGAGGCAAGTACCACATTTCCTTATATTAAAACAAAAGCGCGATACGGAGTAAGTCACATGTAAACCATTAAAGAGTAACTCATGAGTGATACCATACTGAGTAAGCCACATGTGATACCATACAGAGTAAGTCACACGTGAACCATTGCAGAATAAGTCACATGTGATACCATAGAGAGTTCGTTACATGTGATACCATACAGAGTAAGTAACATGTGAACCACTGCAGAGTAAGTCACATGTTATACCATACAGAGTAAGTCACATGTGATACAATTCGGGAAAGTTAGATACAATGCAGATTATGTCACATGTTATATCATTCAGAGAAGTTAGTATTCGTATGACAATAAACCGCACTAGACTTAGTAAGTAATCGGGAAAGAACGAAAGGGAATATTAGGAAGACGGCAATGACAAAATAATGAAAGAATTAGAATGATTATGAAATGTTTCTAAAGCTTTTCTTCACATGATCAAGATTTACAGAAGTAACATTTATATGCCTTCGCGTGAAAGAAGACAGCTTGACTTTTAAACAAAGTCAGTAATGTTTCAGGGATCTTGTTATATCACACTTATATAGAATTTGATTATAGTTTCTGGCATCACTGTATGTGTCATAAAAAAGAATCTGTACGTGTTTCAAAGAAATGGAATATTGAGTGTGAAGTTTCTAAATTAATGTATACAAATACAAACAAAGATGTGAACAACATCATACATGCGTACACCGTTCTTCAAACTACTCACTGGCTTGAAGTCGATTTTTAAAACCTGAAGTTTGGTGTTGTCTTTAAGTGTCTCGTGTTTACTTAAATTAAAGACTCTTTCAGTTTCGAATGGATAACGTTACTCTGTTATAGGATGCTATATTATGCGTTTTGGTTCGCAGTTCTTTCCTAACCCTAATAAATGTGGTCTGTGGATTTAATGCGATTTTTCAGTATGATATACTGTACATGGCGGCCAGTATATCTGGTGGAGTTATAACCCGGGAAGAATCACCGACCGACGGGAAGATACTGACAAGCTTTGTTACATACCCACGTGTACCGAACCAAGACTCGAACGCAAGCGGACAGAGGTGAGATGTCAGTGATCATTAACGGCGAGTACCTTAGACCACTCGGCCACCCAAGGTCCTCAACCGTGATGAACAGCTTGTTTAGAGTGACTGCACTGAAAATATTTTAAGACGAAACTGTATTAATTACAGAAAGTTTTGAATTATCCAGTCATTTTTATGGCTACTAACAGTCATTGTGTAGCGATGTTGACCGCATTGATTTCAACTGACCGTCACAGAATGCACCGGCAGACCAGGGTCTTTGTTGTTAGTTCCACTGATTAGTGTTAACGAAACTACATAGACCCATATAGTCAGGTTCAACTGCAAACATCAGAAATGCGACGGTGAAAAAGAGAACATGTGTGGTTACCAATGCAGCTATTTTCAGAAAGTGCCACATTAACTCTGTTGATTTTTTAGTGAAGTGCTTACCCAAAACAGATATTGGTGTAGTTACACTTAATCTCCTTACAAATGTAGAAAAAGAAGGAAGTATATAAGGTAGTTAATTAGTGCAGTAATTACTTGGAGAAAACCCATAGTGGACTAATTTTTATGCTAATTAAGTATAGTAAATGTTTCCATAGCTAATTATATTAGGTACATGTATGTGAAATTGGTAAATAAATCAGTTATTTGAAGCATGTTTCAAAACTATCTTCCTGAAAAAAATGTAGCTTTTCTTTTCTCTAGGTGGGTAGAATAAGATTTTTTATAAGATTTCGTTCTTAGAAATGCACCTACCAGTCACATAAGTTTGTCAGACGTTTGCATTATTTGACATTTATTTTAAACTTCATCTAGATGACAGAAATGTTTCATTGAATAGCTGTTACTGCAACGTATTTTATTCACCCTTGGAATAATGATACGATGTGAATAGGGCACATTTGGACCGTTCTGCGCTTCCAATCTGATTCTGACAAAATCGACATTGGCACAGTATTAGAAGTAATACTCCTTCTGTCATGGCTAGAATTATTGACTCGGACGTTTAATTCCCATTTTCTGTGGTAAGGAGTTAGATTTGTCCATTCAAGATTACACAGAGATATGATAAGATACATATAGGGTTTCCTGACCTTGTTGGTTGTGTAGAATGTAATATTTATTTTCTCCAAAGGATTTAAGTTCTAAAATTCACTATCGCAACAGTTTCAATAACGTTTTACAAATAGATATTAACATTAAAATTAGTTTCTGACACCCATTTTTAATATATGTCAATATTATTTCAATTAATATCTATGCAATTTTGTATTTCCCGACATCGACCATGGATCTCAAAACAGCTGATGATTCACCTTAAGTCAAAAGGAGCTATGTTCTTTGTCCAGATTCAGTTCCGAAAGGATAAATCAGTACCAACTTAGTTCTTGCGTTACAATGAACAATCTACTAGAAGATTACGGTCAATAATTGGAGCTTTAGGTTAAATATTTAGAAATTTACCAAAATTTGAAGAAAAATAATTGAGCTTCATCGGAGAAAGCAACATTATGATGTATTTGTAGAAGTGTATTCTAACTCAATATAAGCAATGAAGCTTTCGTTTCTTATGTATATAGCAAGTGAATCCTTGTGTTTGGGCCTTACATATGAGACCTATGACATCACACGACAGCCTCGTTACTTAGATCATAACTTGTTAGATAAATATATGTTCCGGAGCAGAACACAATGGAGCAAAACGCAATCAGACTTCATAGTTATGCTTTAATTATACAACAAACACAGAAACCCACCCCAAGGTCAAAGAAAAGGAAAGTCATTAGAGGGAAGAAGAAACAACAATATTTTCAAATTAACGGGTTCTGATTTTGCAATCTCTTTCCTTATGTTTGTGTCGTTTCCTTAAGGATCAGGTCGTAGATAAACATATATGAAACACATATTCAATATGACAATCCTAAATATTACATGAAAGGGAACTTATACATGTTCTACAGAACTTTCATACTCCAAATTCACAAAAATATCATGAAGTCCAATTAAGGCAATCATATGAGGTAAAGAATAAATTTATATAAATATCATCTATATGGATCAAGACTTTTACTAGTAAGATTTAAGCCTCTGGGAGAAATGATGGAAATGTATGAGAATTTTGGAGCATGATCATTTCTACATAACATCTTTTCAAGATGTAGAAATGCATTTAGCTAAGATTCCATAATTATTAATACATCTGACCACCAACATTAAACCTTCAATCAAATATCAATACACGGAACTTTCACATTTTTTAGCTTTAATCTTTAACAAATTTGCGTGATGTAAAACAAAATTATCCTCAAGGTGGGCATATCCTGAATTACTTTGCAGATAATCACTTATAATTAAAATAGGTGGGAATGCCATTTAATTTGTGTACACAAACTATTTAATAGTTCAAGTGCTGATAGTGGTTTTCTTCAAACGTTGATGGAAAATTTGGGATAATTCTGCTTCGAAAAGACAAGGCAGAGCATAAAGACACATTTTCACCATACAATATACAAAGATGATCTGCAAGTAATTTTTGTGCTATACTCTATACACTATATGAGATTACCGTTTATTTTCTACTATCAGAAAAAGGAAAAGAATTTAGCATTAAAAAAATATTCCTACACTTCGGTTTACAATGATGATCTGTTACGCTTATTGTTTGTTGTTTTTTAGGCACAAGCACCATTACTAAACTGGTCAGTCAATATTCCGGATAGAACTTAATTGATATGAATGTATGTATGTATGTGTTTGGATTTTTAAAGTAGCTTTAACAATTTGAGTCATATCGCAATGATATATGCAGTGTGACAGTTTATAGTTATGTCTGGCGCTGCGGCATCATGCCGTAGACATGTGGCATCATGTCCCACCCAATCACGTTTTGCTGACACCAGGCCGACCAGTCCTAACGCTAAATTCTCAATATTGAGAGCCAGGCGAGGCAGCTGCTAGTACCATTTTAATAAGTCTTTGGTATGACTCAGCAAGATTTCGAATCCGCGACCTCCCGCATCCGAGGCGGACGCTCTAACCACTTAGGCCAAAAAATTATGAAATATAAAAAATTAGTTATCGCTTACATCAACGTCTTAAACAGTCATTAATTCGGTTTCAGCAGCTTTCTGCGTGAATGATTCAATATATCTGTCTTAGGAACACAAAACTGGAATGTAAGCTCGTCACATTATTTATGAGATCACTTTGTTTGCTTAAATTTCTATATTTATTTAATAGAATATAGCTTGAATGCATAAAGCTAAAGCACGTCATACTTGATGTTTAGGCTCGCTTGCTACGTTCCTCGCAAAAGTAATAAATTTAACCTAACAATCGGCCTAGTTATGCATCAATATA
>JAECUM010024265.1:0-24572 GCA_016617855.1 Megalonaias nervosa
TATATATTTGTTGTATATGTCTATATTTTTGGTAACTCCTGGTACATGATTTTGTCTATTTTTTTAATTTTTATTCAATACTACAAATTATAGTGATTATCTTTAGTTGAAATACATGCATAGGTTCTATTTGGAGATATTAAAGAACATAAATTGCATAGGATCTCTAAATAGATGCTTATGTATGTGTTTACAGTTTCTAATAATAGAATTATTAGTAAATATGTTGACAAGATTTGGGCTTTTTCCCTTTGGACAGGTCGGTAAGGTGGTATCTTAGAAGAATTAAGTTAACTCCCGTTAGATGGGTTAAATCATGTGGGTTCTTCGATGATGTTGGAAATTTGTGATTTGTCTCATAAATAGTAGTATTAAAATGTGTTTTCACCCTTTTACCTGCATATAAATAAGTGTAGCTTGACAATTTTGGTCATTCTTATTTCTTGTGTTCTTGTTGTAACATCAAATCTGCAGATGTGTTTTATGTTATGTTTAGATATTATTTGAGAGGAGTAACATTTGTTTGGATTATGCATTGGAAAGAGAAAGTGCTCATTGGATTATAATATTATTTTGGAACTATTGTGAATTATTCAGAAGAGTTCTGTACAATGCCATTTTGACAATGTCACAATTCTTGGCAGACAAGTACATTTCTGGTTCCAAACTTTATATGGATCATTTCATTCTTTTGGATTTTATCTTTTACTTTTTCAGGATTATTTTGGATTGGCTTCATAATACTGTAAGTTCACAATTTCATTTATAACTTTGATAATTACATTATTTGTTAACTTTTACAAAATTTGTTGGTTTTGCTTCTTTCTGCTACTTAGTTTATGACCATAGTCATAACAACATACATACATACCTGAACTTACTAGGCACTAGACCAGGATTGTACTGATGTGCTGTTAAACCACATACATACATACATACATACATACATATACCAAATGCCTACAAAAGAGGAGTTTTTAAATTAAAAATTGTGCTCATTTGACACATGCATTTCTCACAAATGAGCCAGGATGACATTAAAAGTGATTAATCTTGAAACAAGTTAATTTAATATCAGTACCTTTTGCTGTTGTAGCTTACTCTTTCCAGGATGGAAATTAACTTTGTATATATGTTGAGAATTCATCCTCCTACATGGTGACTTTCTAGTTTCTGGAAGACAACCCTGTGTTGCTGACACATGGTCAGTTGTCCTCATCCATGTTTGGATGACTCTATTGTTTGATGGTGCTGATTATACTTGGCAGGAAATTGCAAAATTGCATTTTGCTTCAAGTCATGCAGTGCATTTTAATACATGTGTCATGATTTTTTAGTGTATTTACTATTAGTTCAAGTGTTATTTCTTAGTTGGAATTAGTTCTCTTGAGAGTTTTTCATGTTTTTGATTATGTTTACTCATAGTTTCGACCTTTAGTTTACCCCTTCCCCCCTTAACCTATGCTGAGTTTTGCTTGTGGAAGTGGGTCTTGCTTCAGACATTCATATTCAGTTGTCTGTTCAGTTTTATGTACACCCTTAATTTTTTTAAATTCATAAAAGGATAGTATTCCTTCTTATTTACTGCTCCAGTTGCTTAAATGGTTGGAGCATCAGCCTCAGATGAGGTAGGTTGCGGGTTTGAACCTCAGCAGAATTAATTAAAGAATTAAAAAAAATGGTACTTGCAGCTGCCTCACTTGGTGCTCAACACTAAGAGGTTAGTGTTAGGAGTGGTTGGCCTGATGTCAGGATAATGTGACTGGGTGGGACATAATGCCACATATCTGTGGCATGATGCCCCAGTGCTAGACATCACTATAAACTGCCACACTGCAGACAGTGTTGAAGAAATACATACCTTTTTATTATGTAGTATTACTTCGCAGGTTTTTTGCTATGCTTCATTTCCAGTACCCACAATTAAGTGTTGCTGACATCATTGTGATTGAAACATGTTTTGTTGTTGTTTTACTTCATTATTGTGTTAAATGATTATGATAGAAACAGTTTTGTTTTAATTCATTATTGCCTTACATCATTGTGATTGAGACATCAGTTTTGTTGTTGTTTTAATTCATACTAAATAGAGACTCACTGGGCAGGTATATTATTACTGTTTAATTTGCACTGAATCTAGTTCCACACAAATACTTCTTCATCATATTAGTTATATAAAATTATTGTTTTTCTTGCACAGCAATGTCTAGGAAACAAAGTAGTTGGAAATATGGACATAAGAAAGTCAAATAGGACACACTCTCACCACCTTCATGGCATTTACCAATTGTACAAGGACGGACATGTGTCCTTTTCATTGTCTGTGGTTAGACAAGGTATGGGACCTTGCTGAAAGGTGATGGACATACAAGGGGAAGAAGAAAGGGCCTTCCTTATCATCTTCAGAGTTTTTCAGGTTTTTCTATCTCCAAGTCCCTCAGGTCTTAGAAGAGAATTCTGAACTTTATGGGGATGTAAGGGACTTCTAGGTCTAAGGAGTGGTGAAAGGATCAAGCCACCCTGCAGGAGGAGTGCTCTGATCCAAGTTGCAGGATCTGTGGAAGGGTCTTCCTTTGGATCCATGTCACCTGACTGATCGATGGCAAATGATGACCAATAACTGGGTATCTGGTGCTAGTCACAGATCACTAGGCAGTGGTCACCAGTCTGTGGGTACCAGTCACAGGTCATTATAGCCCTTTGGTACAGGGATAGGAATCAGGTTGAGTCACACCCCTTTCTCTCCTGGCTACAGTTCTATCCTGCTTGGGCCTGGGAGGTGTACAGAAACCAAACTTAGGAAGGAGATTAGGTTGGTATCCCACACTTTACAACGATCCCACTCAATCCAAATGGAATGTAGGGTCATGTGATTCTAAGAAGTGTTAGGTCATTCACTTAAATGTAATGTCTTCAGGGCCTCGATCCCATACTAGAGAGGTCAGTGTTGCAGTCATTGGGCTGAAGTCCCCTCTCACACAGTGGAGATTAAAAAGAGGAAAAGTGAAGGGGGCAGGCCATCTTCTCCAAAATGCCTCAGGAAGGTCAAGACTTCCTATTACCCTTCAGCCACATCTGCCACCAGGGACAGTCAACTTGCTCCATGTAAGGAGTTATGAGATGAGATTTCTCCAACCCCAAAGTTTCTTCCACAATGGAGATGCCAGGCAACAAAATCCTGCCTTTCCTTTGTCAACTAAGTTTTACTTTTTAGCAAATAAACATCCCAAATGTCAACTGTATCTGTCCTGGGCATGAGCAGCATCAACTTTTATTCTCAGTTAGGACTTTATGTTTCTATTTGGCAGTCTCTAAAGGGAAACAAAATGGGAAGAAGCTTCTTTTCCTCATGAGAATTACTTTAATTCCCAATGAAATGAAATCAGAGATTGTAGATAGTTTGAAATAAAAGCAACATTTTTGATAAGGTGAGTTTTCCTTTCACTTCAAGGTACTGATGTGATCATTAGGTAATGTGTTAACGCTGTCAATCAAAAATTTCTTATTATCATACATGGATAATGCTGCTTGGATCACTTTGATGCTATACATCTGGTGACTGTGTGTGATGCTATACATCTGGTGACTGTGTGTGATGCTATACATCTGGTGACTGTGTGTGATGCTATACATCTGGTGACTGTGTGACCTGAGTAAATGAATTACCTGGTAAATTTCCTTGTTACTGAACAAACAATCTTGGTACATCTCAAAATGCATCTACAATATTCTTTTTAAATATACATTTTTAATTTTTGCAATTGATTGTTAACAGTCCTGTATCTATAATATTTTGCCCATAACCCATGAAACTGTTTCATTGTTTTGCCATTTAACTCATCCTTGAAAGCTCCCATAACTTTCTTGTTCACTCAAGAGATGTTAAGCATGTTGTCTTTTGGATTGTCACTAATGTCGTAAAACTTCCTGTCATCCTTCATTTTGCTGTAAAAGTCATCTGTGTTGACATGAATCTGTTTCAGTCAGGAGTAGTCTCATCCTATGACCATATTTAGCAAAAGTAAAAGTCATACATCAACCATTTAGATAGTTTTAGCACAGTAAAACCATTTTCGATAAGTTTGATTAATTTTCTTTTCATTCTTTTTGAGAATTGCTAGAACCATGTCATCATTTATTATTGTCCTTCTTGTGAATTATTTATCTTTTGATACTTGTAAATTTTTATTTTTTATTGGAACAATTTTAACCATTGTCCTTCTTTAGAAATTGTCCATTTGCTTAGTGAGTATCAATGAACTTAAAGAAGTCTTTTTTTGAATTCGTTGTTAGCTTTTTATATCAAACTTGTACATGTATTTAGCTCTGTGTATGATTTCATCCATGCTTGCTGATTAAACAACTCTTTTATATCTATTTCACATCCCAAAACCTGATTGCAGGTGAAGTTTTAGATTTTTGCAATGTATGACATATTAGGAGAGACTACTGATTAATATTAGATACTTCAGTTTTTCTGGTTTTGGGGTTTGATGCTTTTTTTTAGCATAATATAGGCTTTCCATGTTAGCCAGTACAACTGGTGAAGGAAGAAGTTGGGAAAATCCCGGAAAGAACCGCCAACCCATGGGAAGCTACTGGCAGATGTCTCGCATACCTACATTGGATGAGCCCGAGACTCAAACCCACACAGACAGAGGTCACAGAGGGCAGTGATCTGTAAAGGTGAGCACCTTAGATCACCCAGCCACCTGGATATTTTAATTATGTTTCTTGCATAATATTGAAAGCAGTATTCAACTGGTCAGTTGAAATGAGTTGACTTGATTGAAGCAATGCAGTAAACACTTATGTAGGTTGCAGATCAAAACACGGCACTTTGTAATGTACTTGTGGAAAAGCTTGCAAGTATCACCATGATGGTCAATTAACACTTTTCACATATAGGAGTTCATATCACACGATGATTACCCTGAAACTGAATTAAACATACAACTGAACCATTTAATTAATTTGACAAAAGTTTTGCCACCAGTAGGTATTACCAACATATTCATCAACTGATTTTTCATTTTATGTTGTTATTTACAATATATTAAGAATTTTTTTATTTTAAAGAAAATAACAAAAATATATGACTTATTTATAAGTTGCGACTTTCATGATGTTGATTACACATTTTTTTACACTAAGTGCTGTTTTTGATGATAAAACAAGCAATATATCAAGGTTTTGTTTACCAGTTTTACCAAGATTATATAATTTTACAACATAAAGGATACTTTTGTGTATTTTCCATGAGAAAAATGGATTTTACTCTGGTTGGTGTTGTAAGTGGGTTTGCAAGCGGTATAATAATCACCTCTAATTCCACTCTCAGTCATCAAAAATCTGTGATAATCTGTCAAAAGTTCAAGTTCTATACTGGATGTCTTTAAACTGAAATCATAAACTAAACCTGGTATACTGTAATAGTGTACTATTGTGTGCCATACAGGCATTGCTGAAGTCTTCATAAATATCAGACAGCATCAGTTTGTCCTTAATATACCATATATACTCGCTTATAAGTTGACTAAAATTGCAAGCAACAAAGATCCAGATCTGCCATATCATGATGCACCTGCAGATCAGGGTCTGTGTATGTTCTACTGATGACTCCTAAGAACTGCACAGACCCAGATCTGCCAGCACATTATGTGACAGCAGATCTGGGTCTGTGCAGTTTGCAGTTTGACACAACTTATAAGCAAGCATATATGGTAGAAGTCATGGAGGTCACATTTCCTATTGCAGATATTTTTCCTACATTCTGCTGTTGAAGTTTGTGTTCCTTTCTTTTTATTTTCTTCTTTTTTTACATGTATGATAGGATGATCACATACACAGATTGAGGGTGTTTTTAATAATATATGAGAGCAGTAGTAATATGAATTAATCATTAGAATATTTAATTATGTTTATTGCACCACAAGATCAAAGCTCTTTTAAATTTAAATAATGATTCAAAATTGTTAGATATTACTTACTGTGGGTAAAAGAGCATAATTGGTTTCTACACAATAACTTTAGTTCTTCACCATGGACCCAGATTATGGATGGCTTGCACTGTGAGTGAAGAAAATGCTTAATGATTTCAGGTTTAAATTGTCATATGTCATGGTCACTGTAACTGAAAAAATGAAGAATGGTTTCGCCACAAAAGTTTAATTTCTGAACCATGTACCTTCACCAAAGTTTTTGATGACTTGTACTATTGGTAAGAAAGACACCTTTTGATTTATTTTGGGTGAAAAGATCAAAGGCCAAGTTCACTGTTACAGTTGCATAATAAAATTTAGTTCTAGACCATATGTCATGACCAGAGTTTGTGGATGGCTTGTACATAAGGGTAAGGAAGAGGTCTCTTGATTTAGAGGTCAAAGGTCAAGGTCACAGCTATTGGTTAATAATATCCAGTCATCCATGACTTACTGGTAACTACATAAAGGATTATTAAACATAGAGTAGGTGTATAATGTACTGTTCATGGTTCTCTTGCTATAGCTAATGTGTGCTCAAATTAAGCCCTTCAAGAAATTTCAGAAAATGGAAGAAAGGTCTGTTTACTAGATCATTGAAGATGGATGATGGTAAACAGATGAGATGGCTGTGAGAATAAAGTTGAAGTAATTTTTGCATCCTGATTGATGACTTTTGATAAATCCCACTGAGAGTTTCATAACATAAAAAGAAGTAAATGTATATCCCAGTTGGAGGTCCGGAAGACTTGTTCTGGCAGAGCAAAGTCTGTTCTTATGCCCCCACATCTCTTGCCTCAGTTACCTACTTTATATGTCAAGTCCAACTGGAAATTGCACAGACCCAGATCTGCCATTCCATAATGCAGCAGCAGATCTGGGTTTGTGCAGTTTGTTTGGAATAATCAGTAGAGCAAACAAGATATACTTTGGTCTGCAGGTGCATTATACTATGGCAGATCAAAATCTTTGTTGTTTGCAGTTCAAGTCAACTTATAAGCGAGTACAGATGGTATCTTAGCCGCATTAGACCCAAATATTTGTATGGATGGATAGATGTATTGATGTATGCATGCATGCATTCATCCATGCCTGTGTGTATGTATGTATGTATGTATGTATGTATGTATGTATGGGGTTTAATGGCACATGAGTACAATCCTGGCCTAGTGCCTTGTAAGTTCAGGTATCCAAAAAAATCGACACAAAAAACACAGATGAAGCCATAAAAGGATACACTTTTTAAAAAACAAACTGATATTAACTGCATTTTTTTAAAAAGCCCAAGACCTCATGTGGGACATCATTATGGACACATTGCAGGGCAAAATGATTGCCTCCATTATTCACTGAACCTGCACCATGTAGTAGGGTGCAGTGGGACTTTTCAATGTACCCATACCTGCTGTGGGTGTAAGAACCCCAAAATATTGGAAAGCAGAAATAGCGTATGGTCAAAACTGTCTGCTGTAATATTGACAGTTATCCTTTGTATGTAATGTACAGGACACTCAAGGGAACCAAGAATTGCATCCATTTGGCCAGGGTTCTTTTAGGTTCCAGATACATGTGTAGAAAATTAAGGACAGGGGATGTAAATATCCTTTGGACAAGACTGTCTGCTAAGACAGATCATACTATATATTAAAATAAGTTTTATGATCAAATACATTTATATTTTATTTTTCTCTCTCTTGCTCTATCTCACACATTCACTAAATGACTGCCTGAATTCTTGAAAAGCAAAGCTTAGAAAAATGGAGGATTGTTTTCACCTGCCCTTAGTAAAAAATTCAATAAAATAAATAATTGTTTCAGTTGTGCAAGAAACAACTCTTAAACTTTCATTTAGATCTCTCAATCAATTTATAACTCACGTTCTCAAGTATTCCCATTTCCATAACTGATAATTAACATTCTCAAGTATCCCCATTTTCATAATTAACTCACATTCTCGGGTATTCATGTCTCCATAACAGTAGGGTGATACAGTATCTCAGTTGGTAGATTCTCAGACTTGCAGTCCAAGGGCCACTTGTTTGATACCCAGCCAGGGCTGGCTGCTGTTGTTTGCATAACACAGCCAATATGTTTTAAACGTGCCATTAAACCCTCCCCCCAAATAAAACAGACCATAACTGTAGCAAAACTAGGGCAATGGATTATATGAAGTCTATTTAAATGTCAATATACATCCTTTAGTTCTTTACTGAATTGTAAAGTAAAATCAGTCAGTGGGATAACTTTTCAGTATATAAACCACTTTGATTGACAGTACATGTGTATCACTTTTTTATGTCAGATTAAATATTGGTTAGGACTAGAACAGAACCTTGGTGATGTCATTAACCTAATACCAACTGTTATATTAATCAAAGAACTTTTAATATTTGTAATTTGATGCATTTGAGGTTAAGATAATGTAAAATATCTGTGCTTTATAATTTTAAGTAATTTTCAATGAGCTGGTTTCATTTTGTCCACGATTGTTATGCAACTTTATGGCATTTTCCAGCTGAATAAAATGTTTTTTATTGTATGTTTAATAATAAAGTCTTTTTAAGGTAAATAATGTTGTTTAAATGCAAATATCTGTCACTTTTGTCAGCACCTTCCATAGCGACATTATGGATTGTGTTGTGCTTCCAATTCTTGTCGACTTCAATGCATTCCTGGTGTCAGTGAAGCCACATTAAGTATACGAGGGAAATCCTTTATAATTTAATAGTTACATTTTGCTGAGGGGGCCCCGAGTGGTCTAAAGCACTCACCATTCCGGATCACTGCCGTCTCACCTCTGTCTGTGTGGGTTCGAGTCTCAGGATCGGCTAATGTATGTATGTGAGAAAGCTTGCCAGTAACTTCTCATGGGTCAGTGGTTCTTCTTGGGATTTTCCAGGGTTCTTCCTCCACCAGTTATACTGGCCACCATGTATAGCCAGTCTTGTGCTGAAAAATGGCATTAAACCCTACAACAACAACAACAACATTTTGCTGATATTTGACAAAATTAAAATCGGGAGTATTGGAACTAATGTTAGACTTTTAAAGATTCTGATTTTTAGAAACAGCTGAAGTTCAAGATTGTAATTTTCCATGTTTTAGGTTTGAAGGTACTTTAATTGGTTTTACATCAAGTCCAGTTAACTGTAGCTGTATTTAGGTGGACTGCATTTATATAGAGACAAGATTCCATATATTTTTGGGTTAACACATCAAAGGCCTTACTTCCTGCAGCTTAAATTATGATCTTTTTTGTAAACTTGTGTGTATCCAGTTTTTATTATTTTTATTCAAATTCATTGGTAACATATACATGGAACTACATAGTTTCCTACCAGTTTCCAGTTCATAAAGTCATTGGTCAAAGTTGCTGCAGTTAAAGTGTAGTTTTGATTTCCTCTTTATGACTCTATTTCCCTGTAGCCTTGTTATCATTGAACTTTCTAGGTTGACTGATATTAAGTATTGATATCAGTTTAAAAAACTGGCAAGGTCAAGGTCACTGAATTCTGACTTCAGATTTTTGTTTTCACATATCAAATCAAGTTTCCTGCATCTTGTTGGCATAAAATTTCAAATATTCTTTTTCACTTGGGATTTCAAAATCAAAAGACAAAAGGTCAACATCACTGAAATTTAAATTGTGATTTTGATTCATAACTTAAGTTTCCAATATTTCTTGGAAAGAGACTAGTACCTGTTGATTGACCCATAGTTTAAAGGTCAAGGTTCACTAAAACTGCAATTGTAATTTTTGTTTCTGCATGATAAGTTTGGTTTTTCTCTGTGGATTTGTCTTTTTAACTTCTTAGATAAGCAGCACCTTGGTAAAGCCAGAACAATATGTGAGTGGGGTGGTGGTGGTGGTGATTGTGGGGGTGAGCAGAAGACCATACTTCCAAACCTTCAGTCATTTTATGCTCCACCACTACAGTGGTACAGAATGTACTGTTTACCTTTGTCCCTTCTTCCTTGATATGAAATGTATGACCTCACTCAAAATGATGCCAGTGTCCTTGAACATGTTGCACTATTGACCTTGAACATGATTGGCTATTGGAATACATAAGTACACAAAACTCACATTGTCATGTGGCACTGAGTGAATGGCCCCTAAAGGAGACTGTAGTTTGTGGTATACAAATGAAGTCATATGAAGACCTGTAACTGACTGGAATTGTGACTTGGTGCAATAACTACAACAAGAGTTTCAGACAGTGAGGGTCAAATGATGAATCATCTGTATCAAAACATGGATACAATCCATCTCTGTCCAAGTGGAATAGTGAAGAAAATAAATGCTGTAATAAATATTGTCTGCTTCTATTGTGATAGTACAGACTCAAATACCAGTAATCAGTCTTCTAAACCCAAAGTAAGTCACCATGGCAATAAGTGCTAGGATAGTGTCCAACAGCACTGTCACTGTTCATGGAGATGTGACTTCTTTTGTATGTTCATATATACAAAAACACTTCAGCATTACCAGCATGGTGGCTTTGATCACAAAACTCGTGTATGTATCAGGGGATATGATGATGGCAAAGAGACCATCACAACATCGTAAGATAACTCTATGAAGTGGATCAGACCTGTCAAATACTGTCATATTTATGTTATATTCCTTGTGAAAAATTAGGTGGTTTTCTGAATGTGGTAATTTATTAATTTAATTTATTGCATATGTTCAAGTACTATTGTTTTTTCAACACTGATTACAATAATGCTCAAACCAAATCAGTTCAAACCTTATATGAATACAGAACATTTCTAGTTACTGTACAAATGTGTCTTGTGTGCCCCTCCCAGTCTGGTTTGAGCAAATAGCATCTTAGATCTAGCCATTAAGGGTATAAGTCTTTATATTGAACATGTTATTATGGATATATTGTTGCTTAACCTTTGTCCATGATTGTAGATAGTACTTTAAGATAATGGTCATTTGTATATGTGTGTGTGATTTGGATTTTTAACATAGCTTTAACAATTTTTCAGTCATATCGCTACGATGTCCACAGTGTGGCAGTTTATAGTGATGTCTAGCACTGGGGAATCATGCCACCGACATGTAGCTTGATGTCCCATCCAGTCACATTATCCTGACACCAGGCCAACCAATCCTAACACTAACCTCTTAATGCTGAGTGCCAAAGTGAGGCAGCTGTTAGTACCATTTTTATAAGTTTTTGGTATGATTTGGCCAGGGATCGAACCCACAACCTCCCGCATCCGAGGCAGACACTCTAACCACTAGGCCACCGGAGCGGTTTACATAACTAACATTTGTCCATGATTGTAGGTCATAAAGTCATAAATAACATCTAGACATAATATTTGAGTTTAGAATATTCTAGAAACTTGATTGGAATTTTTTATTGGAATGACTCACATCTAAGTCCAGTGAAAATGTATATAAATAGGGATCTGATAAATAAATCATTCATTAAGTCTCTGGAATCCATGTGTTATCAGAGTTTACAGTTTTGTGTTCTGATATAATTCAACAGGGTTTGTTTGTTTAAATTGTTCATTGGTAGTATGAAGTACTCTTTGACTTTGGATTAACACTTTATTTTGGAATTATTGTGAATTCATTCAAAATCATTGTGGTACATCAGGATATTAAAGTCTATTGGAATTAATTCAGAGCATTCTATACTTTAGACTTGTGATACAATGCTTAGGATTATTTGAGATTTTATTCACAATACTGTGTCTCTTGAGTTTTCACATTGTATTATGGAGAAATAAATAACTTGTTGATTTTACTTAAGTTGTTTGTTTCACTTTTTTCTGTTACTTAATTTAAGTCGTAACAGTTTGAACATCCATGGTATCAATAATAAGCTGGATCAACTGAAATTAAATGATATTAATGTGCATTTAATGGAAACAAAGCTAAAAACAAGTAATGCAAACAATCTTCTGATTATTAATGGTTCTGACATACCTATTAGAAGAAACAGATGCTCAGGGGGTGTTGGTGTTGATGGTTCTGACATACTCGTTAGAAAGAATAGAGACTTAGGGGTAGAGGTGCCCTGTTTGATGTTAAAGATGCTGTTGTCAATTAAAAGGAGAACTGATCTTAAATTATATGAAACTGAAGCAATATGGATTCAGGTCATCAAATCAAATGCAAAAACATTCCTGGTTGCTGTGATTTATAGAACCCCATCTTCAAAATTAGTTTGGAATAAAGATTCAGAAAGGCTGTGGATAATGTAATTGATGAGTAGAAAGAAATATGTGTGTACTCATTTATAAGTCTGGTCCAACTGTAAACTACATAATTCAATGGCAGGTCAGGGTCTATGTTTGTTCTACTGATTATTCCTAACAAACTACATCAACCCAGTTCCGTGGCACATTATGTACCAGAAGATGTGGGTCTATGCAGTGTGCAGATGGATCTGACTTCTGTGTCAGTATATACATTATATTCTAATAACTTTAACAGAGATCATGTGAATGTTACGATAAATAAAAAAATTGGCTAAAGATTCTATAACCTGTACTTTATTAGGAGAAAAATCAACACAAAACTGATTACTCTGCAAATCTGTTAGATCACATCTATGTGAATATGCATGCAAATGTGTCGGCATATATATCCATAAGGTATGTGTTGGTTAAAGTCATCAGTTTCTTGTTTTCTTTATGAGGAAATCTGGCTTGAAAGCTGATGAATAATATGCTCTTAAAACCATTACATAATGATTATTTCAGCATCTTGACAATGTCAAATTCCAGAAGGATATAGGTAATCTTCCATGGAATACTAAAATGGTTGATGATGTCAAATTCCAGAAGGATATAGGTGATCTTTCATGGAATATTAAAAATGGTTGATGATGTCAAATTCCAGAAGGATATAGGTGATCTTTCATGGAATATTAAAAATGGTTGATGATGTCAGATTCCAGAAAGATATAGGTGATCTTTCATGGAATATTAAAAATGGTTGATGATGTCAGATTCCAGAAGGATATAGGTGATCTTTCATGGAATATTAAAAATGGTTGGTGATGTCAAATTCCAGGAGGATATAGGTAATCATCAATGGAATAGCAAAAATTGGTTGATAATGCAGATGATATTACAGGATTTCAACTTGTTATACAGTTTGTGGATAAACATGACTCCCTGAAAACACATTGAATGAAAAAGAATATCTATCCTGACTGGAGAAACAAAGCAACTGAAATAATGAAGACTGCCAAGAAAAAACACTGTCATTGAACTATAGTAAATAGCAATAATAAGATTACCAATTATTCTGTCTGGAAATTTTCAAGAACTTGGTGCAGGCAAATGTATTTAAAAAATAACCAAAACTCCCACAACTGAATTATGAAAGTCATTGACAAAGATGAAGAAATTGTAAATACTCTGAAGCTATTGTCACTGTTGTTTCAAAAATAAAGAAACTGATTTGACACTTCCTTAACACTGAACTAAGAAATTAATGCTCACAAAAACTTGCTTCTGAAGCAAATTTTTATTCCTGATATATCAGCTGAGAAAGTCTTGAGATTCTTACAAACAATTGATTCAGACAAAGCAACCAGTCTGGGCAATATTGGACCATGCCTCTTGAAGGCTGTTACTGCATTTGACATAGTTATATTTGTAAAGTTGAGCAAATTCTCAATTTTCTGCAAAACGTGGAAAATAGCTAAAGTTACTCCAGTTCATAAATCTGGTAACAAAGAAGATGTAAGTAACCAGAGACCTTAATCTAAAGTTCTTGACAAACATGCTGATGATAATTTCATGATGTACTTATCTAATCTGGTGGCCCAGTGGTTAGAGCATCCACCTTGAATGCAGGAGGTCACATGTTCAAACCCTGGCCTAGTCACACCAAAGACTTATAAAAATGGTACCAACAGCTGCCTTGCAAGGCACTCGACATTAAAAGGTTAGTGTTTGCACTGGTCAGCCTGGTGTCAGGATAATGTGACTGAGTGGGACATGGTGCTAAATGTCTGTGGCATGATGCCCCAGTGCTAGATACCACTATAAACTGCCACACTGCAGACATCGTAGCGATATGACTGAAAAATTGTTAAAGCTATGTTAAAAATCCAGATCACACACACACTTATCTAATCACAAAATTCTTCTCCAAAATCCAATCTGAGATCAATGGAAATCACTCATGTGAGACAGCATTGATTAGTCTCAATTGTAGAGACAAATGGATTATCGTTTTGATCATTGGAGATTAGTGTGAGAAATACCTGTTGACCTCAAGAAGGCTTTTGACCTTGTAGATCGCAATATTTTTATTAAAAAAATGAAGATATGTAAATGTGATGGAGCAGAAACACTGGTTACCCTCCTACATTACAAATAGATTACAATCTTTTTTAACAACATGTCTTCAGTCCAGAAGACATTTTTCTTATGAAGGCATTGTGATAAGGTCGAAAGCTAATTATTCATAACCTAATTTGCTACAGAAAGGTATCTATTCTTAGTTTTAAAAATTTTAACATTGAGTATCACAGGGGTCCATAATGGGTCCACTCCTTTTCCTTCTATCCATGAATTATCTGCCTTTGAAAATTGGTAGCTGCATTTCCACCATTGAGCTGTCCAAATCAGGCCTGAGGTATCTTTACAACTGGCTCTGGGTAAATTATATTCCTAAAGTAAAGAAAATGGCATGAAAATAAATGCTGAAAAAGTCAAAGTTTCAATGAAATTACTAAACAAGGAAGAGCAAACCTAGTAAATTATGCCTTAAGGTCCTTATTGAAACAATAGATGTCTACAAATTGTAGCTTATGACAAAATTCTGGGACTAACTTCACAATAATTTGAAATGGAAAGAGCACATCCAGGCTCTGTGTAGCAAATAAATTCTTTGTTATGATTATTAATGCAGAATTGCACCATATTAGTTAATACATACATAGGATAATGCACTAAAAAAGAAATATTAAACCATATATAGATTACTGCAGTGTTGTCTGGGAAACATTGAAGACATTCAATATGAAATGAATAATATGAAAATTCTAACAGTTAATGAAAGAATCTTCCTGAAAAAGCTAAGCATATGTACAAAAGTTCAAATAATTGTGGTCCATTGTATCTGTTCATGTTAGAGAGCAAAGCAACACATCTGATATAAGGTTTTTTTTCAGCCACCTTGATTCATAATATGATCATTGTCAGAAGATGCGGATATCAACAAAATGTCTATGCTCCTGTTTTTTTTGTTAGAGTTATTGCCTTTTTTGGCATGCAACTGGATGTAGTGTTCAACATTCTTGTGAACGCAACAAGTCTCAGATTTCTGTGGATTGCCCTGAAAGCTGGGAAATGGAATGATCACCATCTGAAGATGTACATATCAACAACTTATTAAGTTGTTACAATTTTTGTTAGAGTTATTACCCTTTTGGGCATGGAGCCTGATGGAATGTATGACACTGTCTTATGAACACAAGTAGTTCTTCAGTTTTCAGATGATTTCCATGATAAAATTTTACATGCCATGTTCATCACCTGAAGATATTTATACTGACAAATCACTTTGCTTCAGTAACCTTTCATAGAGGAATTGCTTTTTTTATATGTCAACCATAAGGCAGAACTTACTATGCTATCATGACCTTTTATGAGTCTGTCTGTTATCAATTTGGTTTCTGCACAATAACTTTAGTTCTGCACCATCTACAGTTATCAAGCTTTGTGGATGGGTTGCACTTGGGGTAAGGAAGAACTCTTGTGATTGCATTCTCAAAGGTCAAGGTCTCTGTGACTTAAAGAAGAAAAATGGTTTACTGAGTTCTCCACTAACCACAGTTGCCAGAATTTGTGGATAGCTTGCAATTAGGCTAAAAACACATTTAATTTCAAGGTCCTGAGGTCAAATGACAAGGTTACTGACAGAAAGAAGAAACTTGGTTTCTGCACATTGATGCAAGTTTTCCACAATCTAAAATTATGCAACATTTTGGATGACTTGTACTTGGGGTAAGGAAGATTGGTGTTTTTTTTGGCTTAGCATATCAAAAGTCAATTTTATGTTGAGTGAAAAAAAGAAAAATGGTTTCTTCACCATGACTTAAGTTTTCCATCATCTATTCTTACCACAGTTTGTGGATATCTTACACTTGGTGTAAGGAAGATCCCTACTAATTTTGGAGTCAGATGTCAAAGATCAAGGTTACTGTGAACAAATTTTAAAAAAGGTTTTTGCTTCATGGAATACTGGTAATCTTGTGAATGCAAATAGTGTCAGTGTTTTGTGGAATACTGTTAATCTTGTGAATGCAAATAGTCTCATGCTTCAAGGAATACTGTTAATCTTGTGAATGCAAATAATCTCAGTGTTTCATTGAGTACTGTTAATCTTGTGAATACAAATAGTCTTGGTTTTTCATGGAATACTGTTAATCTTGTGAATGCAAATAGTCTCAGTGTTTCATGGAATACTATTAATCTTGTAAATGCAAATATTCTGTGTTTCAAGGAATACTGTTAATCTTGGTACATATTATGGTAATCTTTTAAAGATGTGAATATTAACAAATCATTGTGCATCTGTGATTTTAATCAAGTCCCTGTTAGTGTGGAGCAAGACATAACAGTATCTTTACTTTTATATATTTTTTTGTTTTGCATTTTGATATGTTTCCTGAATCCGTCAGTGGATTCTCATCATACCTGGCAAGAATTATTATAAAGCTAAGACTATTCATTTTTTGACTTGCTGGCTTGTCCATTTTATTGTGAAGTCTAGATCACTGTCTTGGAAAATTTCAATTTCGGTTTTGGTTTAAATTTCTGTATTTGCTTATATTTCTTAAACCCCTTGAGAGATTCTCATCATACTTGAATCATTATAAAGATAATTCAGTCAACAACCTGCTTACTCACTGATTTGATTTTGCTCAAGCATGGTAAATAGGCTTGTACTATGAAGATCGTGGATGAGAGAATCATGCATATTCATGAGGCAATCTTCCATCTGATTGGCTGGATCTTGTCAGCACATATCTTTTTCTCCAATCTTACTTTGATCACAATTTTGATAGCTTCTTGGAATATTTTATAAGTAGATTTGATATCTGGCTGCCATATTACTTTCAGGGAAAAATTGTCCAGCAAGAGGGATTACAGTTTTGGCACGTGATATATATAAGAAACAATGTGCTTAAATTGTTCCCCACCACTCAACAAAAAGTGGGGGCAACAAAGCATTTGCCTTTCTATATATTAGTCTCACTATTCTTGTGTTTGTTTACATGAATGGCCATTCATCATTCTTTTGCAGTCTGCAACTTTTTATGCTCTTTGATATATGTTAGTGAACTTATGTGCCATTACTTTGGGGGATGTTGTATACTTTATTACTATCATCAAAGGTCCATGTTATATATATTGTGTATGGTTTGTAATGTTTTTTATCATTATGTGTTCTGTTGAATTGTAATTTGTAATTATCCAAACTCATGTTCATTGTATACCTGACTAAGATCATTAATTTTGGTAAAAAACATATTACACAGCTAACATTTTTTTCTATGAGTGTGGACTAAATATTCAGATTATTATTAATGTATACATATTTATCTTATTCTGAGTCTAGGACATTGGAATTCCATGGAATAACCTAGTCTGCTTGATGTTTACCATGTTTTTTATCATAATTTTAGTAACAGATTTTATCTTGTTGACCACTTATAATTTTCTTGAAATGGGCTTTTGATTGTCATCCTGGTTCTATTTTTGTGCCTTATCATTTAATATAATGTTGTTTACTTGAGAAATTACTCATTCTTATGATAACACCTGAAGCAGAATCATTTGTATTGTTGTGTTCAGTTTTTGATTTGGATTTATTCAAATTATTATTCACTGGAATTATAAAGTGCTCAATAATATTCTTGGACAGAGACATTAACTTGGAATTATAGTGAATGCAAACAAGGACATCCTGGATTATATTATTATGATTAATCAAAAGACTATTGGCACATCTCCACATTCCATGCCACTACAGGCACATCAACACATTCAGAGTTGGAGCTTTTTTTGGAACACTACTGGAATTTAATTATAACTTTTGGATCATTTGGGATTTAATTCAGAATACTGTAAATTCTTTTAAAATTTTCACATTATATTCTTGGGAAATAAATTATTTGTTCAATTTTACAAAACTTGTTGGTTCTCACTCTTTCTGTTACTTAGTTTAAGACCATAGAGTCATAAGTCAGAGGTCAGAGTTTAAATGTTAGGCTTGGGACACAAATTTGCCATATTCGCTTGTCATTTGCACACTTGAAAAGAAGCAAGGTTATTGTGATACAGTGTGTCCATTGGTATGGTTCTATATATACTAACATCCTCCATGCTAAGGCTAGACATGAAATAAAAATCAATCATAATCCTATGATCGGAGATCGGGCCAACACTTCTGGATATTTGATCTTGACCCGGGGGGTGTGGAAGGTTTGTTACAGTTAAATTTACATAAATTTCAAACAACTCTCAAGCTTTTGTTATGCATGTCTTAAAATTGGCATGTGTGATCAACAATTCAAGTGTCAACATGTTAGACTTGCACTTCTGGGTTAAGGCTTTGGGTATTTCGTTACCCCTCAGGAACTTACCTTTTGAGATCCCCACCCCATAATGATATAATTACACTTATAAGGCCTAAAAAAAGGACAAACTTAAACATGCAACAGGAGATTGACTCTGGAGTCAATCCCTACTCTCAGAGGCCTTAAACTTGGGTCACAGCTGGAGTCAATCCCTACTCTCAGAGGCCTTAAACTTGGGTCACAGATTAATATCTCTGCTTAATAATAATTCATATATACAGTTACTGGGAGTGATAATACAGATTTATAGATGGAAATGACACTGACCCTGGGGTCCATTCATAACCTTACAAGGGACTTAATCCTTGGGTCATAACTTGGAAGTAATCAAGATCTTCATGATATAACCATGTACACACTTACTGGACATGATGAAAAAAAATGAACATAACCAATGACATTTCCTGCTGTGGTAGCCCTTACTCATAGGGACCTACCCATGAGGCTAATACTTAAGGGTGGATGTCAGAACAGGGAAACACAGGAGTACAATGTTTTACAAACATAGAAGTTTTGATTTGATCTTTGACTAATTTGAATGAATATCCTTGTATCTTTAGATAATCTTTAGCTTGGATAAGTTTCAGGTTCTCATATCCTAATAGGTTAATTTGTTAGTCATTTGCGTGATATATGACAATTCATTGATATGTATTTTCTTTCATGATATATTGCATCAATATCTATACTACTGCTGAAATATCCCAATACATATTGTACTGTGAGTGTGACAGTACATCAGTCTCGTAGCACTGCATTTGAAGGTGATGATACCATATATGAACTAATGTTTCAAAAACAAAGAAAACTGAAGATCTTTGTATTTGTTCGTCCAAATATGCAATACAGATTTTTTGGTTGTGTCCGCATGGGTTTGAGTCTCAGACTCGGCCATTGTGGGTATGTGAGAAAACTTGCCTGTAGCTTCTCGTGGGTCAGTGGTTCTTTCCGGGGTTTTCATGGGTTCTTCCTCCACCATTTATACTGGCCACCATGTATAGCCTCTCTTGTGCTGATAAATGGCATTAAACCCTACAACAACAACAACAACAACATATGTACAGTTAATAACAAAATCATATATGCTTATTCTGCAAAATGGTAATGCTAATGCTAATAACCTTCCTGCATGCTTACAATGCCCAGTTTACATTGTGCAAAGTCCCTCATATGTTATCCATGACAACAATTGTTTGTTACCAATCTGGAGTCCATATTTTTGATCCAGTTGATATCAAACTTGGAATATGGCATTATATTATATGATTTTTTTGTATATAATTATTCATCTGTTAGACATTAATTATTTGACTGGTTCCTCTACCCGGCAAATGAAACTGGTGGTTTCAGAGGTTAAACATCAGAACCATGTTTTCACTGGATGTGGTTCATGTCAAATGATAAATTAATAATACATTGATCATTTCTAAAATTTGTTTTACAAATTCAGGTATGAAAGATTGTTTGTAGATTTAATGTTTATGTGTAAATCTTGTGATTCCATAATGCCTTGATAAGACCAAAACGGCAGACAAACATTGAAATACAAACCAGTCAGCTGTATTCAGGGTTGACATCTGGAAATATTTTGGGTTTCATTGGTCAGATAATTACATATGTACAGTTAATAACAAAGTCATATATGCTCATTCTGCAAACTGGTAATGATAATGCTAATAACCTTGCATGCTTACAATGCCAAAACAGTGACATAGGCAATACATATAAAGATGAATCGACAAGGTAGGTGTCAGTATAATGAAACATATTGTATCATCACTTGTGTATTGCAGTATGTATTGCTTTACCTGCTGACTTTATGATACATGTTGTGGTATGTATTACATTACTATCCAAGTATCATGGTATATATCTTATCTCAAACAAGCAGGTGATGCGCAGCACTGTTGTTTATAAAAACCTGGGTTAAGTGCATGTAATTCACCTCCAGTCAGTCCATACCTTATGAAAAGGCCATTTCTGTCATTTTCTGCTCATTCTGGTATGCCCAGTTTGCATTGTACAAAGCCCTTTATATGTTATCCATGACAGTAATTGTTTGTTACCACTCTGGAGTCCATATTTTTGATCCGGTTGATATCAAACTTGGAATATGGCATTATATTATCAAAATCTCAGATGTATACGATTATGAATTAAATTTAATTTGCATATTTATGATTTGACCATTTATATGATTGGCTGAACTTGTCAACATTCTAGCAGCTATATTTCACATCAAATTTTAATCAAACTTGTTAAATATCGGATGGTGTCATGATGTTGGATGAGTTTGGTTTTGAGCTAGATCAGGACATTAATGAGTTAGTTTTGTGTCTGATTGGTTTAACTAGTTACCACTCTGGAAACTGAATTCCAGTCTAGTTGGTTAAACTAGTTACCATACTGGAAACTGAAATTCCAATCAGATTTTGCTCCACTTTAAGCACAGTGTATCATTGATATAGACAGGGTCTGTAATAATTGAGATCAGTGCATGTTAATGAGATACCTTGTATCTGATTGGTTGAGCTTGTTACCATTCTAGATCCAGAGACTATTCCTCATCCAATCCAATTGCCTTAGAACTTGGTAAATGGGTTTATAACATCAAGATCTTGGATGACTTTGGTTATGAGCAAGAGACTGTGCATACTAATTATGCTGTTATCTTTAGAAAGAATTTTTATGAGGAAATAGTAAAATGGGTAAAATCAACAATGTGGAAAGTTTGGAAGATAGTTTTACCAAGGTTACAATATTTACAGTACTATATAAGCCTGCTTGGAGAAACAGTTAAATGTTAAGCTATGCAAAGAGTGAGTGATGCCAGGTCCACTTGGATCTCTTGTTTACAAAATGTTAGTAGATTTCTCTTTAAGAAAACTTTCTTCATTGAAATTTTCTACCACCACTAAAAAAAAAAACAAAAGAAGAAAAATTACATGATGGATTACAGGGCTTGCCTTAGGAGAAATACTATACAAACAGGCCATCTGTTGTGTTTAATGGATGTAACAGGGTGACCTTTTCGCAATCAATACCCAACAAAATGAAAAGCACAAGATGTCATAAACTTACATACTGGCAGGCATGCTCTGAGTTTTACCTGGGATAATATTTCATGTTTTGTTTTTCTCTCTAGTTTCAGAGTGTGACACCTGGATATGTAATAATTAATTAAAGGCGAGGTCAACAGGATCCCTGGTTTTAGTTGTAAAATGAGAACAGAGTTAGAATCAACAAGGACAACATCTACAAGTAAGTTCATTTTTGCCTACCAAAAAACAAATTGTTATATAACTTTTCATGTTTATAATGTATTAGTATTTTCCTGATGCAGCATATACAGTCATACAAGAGCACTTGTGGGAATGGAGTAAAGAGGATTTCTTTAAGGACAAAAGATTACTTAACAGAGGTATTTTCCTGCAATAATTTGGTTGAGTGGCTCAGGGAGTGGCTGTTTCAGACAGATGATTGTTAAGCAGAGGTGACCATTAAGGGAAACTTGCTTGTATAACACTACCTCACTATATGGCCCTTCATTATAATACTTCCTGCAGTAAGGCAGGTATGGTCAGTAATCCCATTTCATAAGTTGCAATAAAATTATGTGTATCATCATGTTCATTGTAAGACAGTCTCACTAGGTACTCATTGCAAGAAGGAAGCACTATAGTTACATAGTTCTTTTAGTACCATATATACTTGCTTCCAAAATGAGTCCAACTGCAATCTGCACAGACCCAGTTCTGCTGGTGCATAATGCACCAGCAGAGCTGGGTCTGTGCAGTTTGTTTGGAGTAATCAGTAGCACAAACAACATAGACCCTGATGTGCAGGTACATTATGCTATAGCAGTTAAGGTTCTTTGTTTTTTTTTGCAGTTTGACTTAATTTATAAGCAAGTACATATGGTAGTATTTCTTCTATAATAAGCCAGTAAGATACCAGTACTTCTTGGGCTATAGGCACATTTCAAAAATTAGGGGCAAAATTATCATGAACAAACCCGTTATTAAATGAAGATTTGGGAGAATTTTAAAATAGTAGTGGATGTGGATATGACGGGATTACTACCAATGATTATTTAGAAGGTTCAGCATTAAATATAATTTGATACAAAAGCTGTAAATTCCATCAAATCACTTGATACTATATACAGTAACCAGCTACAAATATAATCTTTCACATTGTTGAGTGTTTTTTTTATGACTGTCAAGTTTGAGCTTATTTTATAGTTGGAGGTGCAGTTAGATTGCTTAAAATGACTCTTGGATGACCTGACTGTCATTTCTCCTCCTTCATTTTTCTTGTACGATTTAACTGTGGTAAATACTTCTGTGCAACATTTATAAACTAGTGAAGATATGGGAATCAATATGGGAATCCCATATTTAAGTACCTGGTTCTTTCATAAATTTTGTGGAATATTTTTTAATCTAAAATTTGAAACAATTTTATTTTAAAAACATGTTTATCCAAAATAAGGACTAAAAGTCCTCACCCACCACCAAATGGAATATCTGGTTGCAGAAATATGGCCCTTAAACTTTGAAAGAATAACTTGCGCTGTTAATTTCCTGCCAGAGCCTTGTTTCACGAAAGCGTATTCACTTTTTCATGAGTTCAGTTCTTGTGCCATTGAATTTATATCACTTTACTAAATATGTGTGTATGATATAGTAGCAAAAATGTATATGCAATCAAAAGCATCATTACAAATTTTGACTTGAGAAATTGTTTTATTTTTAACTTTTGTATTTTGAAGTTGGCACTCACATATCATAGGTTATTTAGTGTTGAAACTATTGGAGGAATGTGCCTTGCCCAAGGACACACCATGGTAGCTGATACAATCTGGTCTGACAGTAGGATTTGAACCCACATACTTTTGGTTGTGACTTGTGCACATTAACGACTGAGCGAGTAAAATTTAAGTACACATGAGTAGACATAAAATTATAAAATAAATATTTCGGAATGTGAAATAGTGATTCAAATTTATTTATTTAATTTATTTTGTATGTACATATTTTAAGGTGGCTATACAATGGGCAATAGGCCAGTCTTTCACATATGTCAAAACATGCATACATTTTTTTAAAACATTTTATCCAGTGCTTTAATATAAGCCAAATTAAGCCAGTATTAATCTGAAGTGGAGATAAAAAAAAATTAATTATAAATCTCTTTCATCATGGACCACTAACCTAGTTTATCACTTATAATGTTCTAGCCAAAGGGTAAGTTTATTCCTGTTTTTGATGTCTAGTTCTAAGTACTGCTGACCTGACCACAGGAATATTCATTGGTACATTCAAAGAAACAGTTGTAATGTTGCAGTTCTACAGAGTTCCCCATCCCTCTGGTCATAGTATGTACTTTAAAGCTGGCAATCAAGAGCAATATATAGGCATTAGACTTACTGATAAACAGTTAATATCATGAGCAAACAGCTTTCAAGTTATGTAAATAAGAAGAGTTGCGTAACAAAATTAAAGCAGTGCAATAAAATTAGGCTGAAATTATATCATGGAGACAATGGTATTTGAACTGCTACTTTGTTGTGCAACAGGTAGATGTGTTACCCATTACACTATTACTGCTGGAAAAATCTAAAGATCATAGAATGGGTCTTTTCTGTTGTTGCAACCCTTACAAAACTCTTAAAAACCCTTACATAAGCCTTAAAACTCTTATATACCCTTAAAAACCCTTACATAAGCCTTAAAACTCTTATATACCCTTAAAAACCCTTACATAAGCCTTAAAACTCTTATATACCCTTAAAAACCCTTACATAAGCCTTAAAACTCTTATATACCCTTAAAAACCCTTACATAAGCCTTAAAACTCTTATATACCCTTAAAAACCCTTACATAAGCCTTAAAACTCTTATATACCCTTAAAAACCCTTACATAAGCCTTAAAACTCTTATATACCCTTAA
>JAECUM010024267.1:0-23365 GCA_016617855.1 Megalonaias nervosa
AGAGAGAGAGAGAGAGAGAGAGAGAGAGAGAGAGAGAGAGAGAGAGAGAGAGAGAGCACTAATTTAAAGTAATAATGTAATAGCTAACCATACCGACATTCAACCCTCCCCATCAAATGCATTTGAAAATCATTACATGCTTCGTTCTATTGTTTTAATACCATGGTTATACATATTGCTGAGAATGTGAAATATACATTAGGATACGTACATGAATGACCAGGAAACACTGAAACTAATTGGTTACAATTTAATTCGAATACAACAATTTCATGAACATGATAACTCTTTCACGGTTGTAATGACTCTACCTGATGTTTTGTAATAAATGCACATTTACATTCTCACCTTTATTTCCCAAAGCACATATTAATCCCATTTACACAAACATTTTTGCACACATCAGGTACATTTTAAATAAACAATCAGCAGATTAGTCCCGTTCCTCAAAGCTCATTTCCATCAGTTCTCTCCAATGTCTTACTTTTCCATCTGTGCAGATAAGCCACTTAGCGTGTATTGGCTTAAGGATAGATGTTTTAGGTCAAACGAGACATCATTTCAATGTTCATCGCCACTGTCCGTATTCTTGCAGGTTATGATTTGGTTATTTTGTAACAATTCATTCAACACAATCCATCACAACACGCGTATTAACACCGACATTCATTGGAACTTTACGGATTCAATTTTGGCTATAAGGTCAAGGTCACCCAGCAACAGGGTTTCCACGTGGTGATTTTGGCAGGATTGTTTCGAACAAAAGAGGTTTAAAATCATTGCCATTATTCATACACCTAAACCCCGATTGGAGAACCAAATTTCTTAGGACGTCAATAGTGGCACTGAATGTGTTAACTCAGAATGTGTGGAAAATGAGGTAGGCATTTTCATGAAGATCTATGCATTCAGGCTAGAAGTTGGCAATGAATAACTTTACCTTTACCTTTTTAAGAGTACGTTTACCTTTGTCAGGCGATCTGAAAAATGGCCCACAGTCAATACAAGGTTTAAAGAGTATGCTACCTTTACAGAATAGAAGTTACGAACATAATTTGAGAATTCGTCGACACTCTATTTATCTTAGCATCAAAGCTTTCCACAGTTCTGAACACTTGTTCTTGCGCTACAGGTTGCAGTTTAAAAGTTCTGAATTTTTCGTGTGGGTTGATTGTCATGAGGAACTTGTATAATGGAGTAAATAGTGAGTTATCTACAATTGCCTTTGATGCAGTTGTTTTTGACATGTTTTTGTAGCATGCATTGAAAGTTTCACAGACATTAGTTTTGATCAATAATCAGGGAATTGTACACACTCAGAATGACGCAAGTTTGAACGCTCTGTTTGTTTATTTTTTAAAATCTTATTTTGTTCTATTTTGTTTTGCTTAATAGAAAAAGTTCATTGATATCTTTGAATATTGTTATCAAATTTTCGTAATCTGAAAGCAACGTAGAATAAATATAGAATAAATACTTAGTTTCATGCCTTAAATCCGATTGTGAATGTTTTCTTCTATTCTTCCATTATTCCACTCTTGTTTGTAGTTTACTCCTGTCATTTAAAAGTAGCATAGTTCAGGTTTTCTATGACTGTTTGTGTCCAATGGTTTGCTTTGTGGTTGAAAATTTACTTCACCTGAAAAAGACAGTTTATACCTTGAAATCTCAGAGCAACGTTTGTAATTGTGCTATTAAGAAAGAGCGTGAAATGACCTTCAGAATAATAATAACAAGCCCTTAGCACAGACAGCAAGCAATTCCACTCCACTAACTCTTACTTTTCTTCCTAGATATGAATTAGATGTTAGAGACGGAGGGTTCTAAAAAACAATTGGCAGTGGTTCTATTCCCGTACAAAATTTAAAAAGTGTCACCACATCAATATATAAGGCTTCTGTTTACTCCCAAACCCATCTGAATAAAGAAAATCTAACGCTTAGCATTGCAAGCAAGAAATATATTAATTACGTGGTATACGATTATAGTTAAAGGTAGACGCCTAAGAGTTTCCGAATTTTTGACATTATTTGACACTCTCTCAGTGAATAGTATCTGGCAGAACTGCAAGGATATGAATATTTAAACCAAATGAAAAATGTCCATAAGAAATGTTGTACTAATTATTTACACCTACCGGAGAATATGTATTTTTTTTGTTTAAATTATGTAGTAGTGACTGTGGCCGATATCCTTTTGGTACGAGTCTATGGTCTTAAACGATGTAACGGAAAGTAAACAAAACCAGGAAATTTAGTAATATCAACAAATAATATATTTCTCTAACTCACAAAGTGAATAATTAAAAGCAACTCACATCATTGTGAATTAAATCCGAAATAGTCCTAAATTTCCAGTCTCAAGTTCAAAACATAGAGAATTTTCCAAATGATTTCTGATAACCTTGAATACGATGACGTACCGATAGTCTTAAATGTGTTGTTGGTCTATCATAATTATGTACTCTATGGCATTAAACTGACAAACAGAAACAGGCAAAACCAACAAAATTGTGAGATTAACAAATAATATGTTTTCCCTAGAATACAAAACCGACATTTCGAGAAAAACGCCCATAGTTTGGGAATTAACTCACATATAAACCTAAATGTTCTGTTGCAAGTCCAAAAGTATAAAATGTTCCGATATTAAGGATACAATCCAGAATGTCTTTGAATGAATACACAATATTCCAAAATTAGTGTTTTAGTAAATAAAATCAAAGAGGGGTTTATAAGTCCAATAATTTATTCAAATAAACGATTACTCTCAAATTATATCTGAACACAAATAAAATCTCTGATGATAGATTCCCAAAGACTGATATAAAACAGGAATGCAGACTTTGTTTCCAAAAGCTATGCATAATATTTCAATTGGAAACTCTCTGGTCTTGAACACAACTCGAAGTAAATATCCTTTAAAAAAGATGACAAAAGTCAGATAGCCCAAAATACTACTCTTAATCACGGATAAAGGTCAAGCACACAATAGAAATACAATAGAAAATATAATACGTACTGGATGAAAATAAAATGAATTTAAAGAGACCCTGATTGGTGAATCCAGCACAGTTAAATGATTTATTATATATATATATATATATATATATATATATATATATATATATATATATATATATATATATATATATAACATATATATATATATATATATATATATATATATATATATATATATATATATATATATAGATAGATAGATAGATAGGTAGATAGATATACCTGGGTAAATGTAGGTCTCACAAGACGTAGAGGACAAAAACATTTTTTTCTTCCTTTATGCAATGTTTACAAGATAAGTTGCAATAGAAATCGGTTCCGCCTCATCGACTTTTAAGATAATTAGGAAGTGCATCATTACAGACATTATAAATCTCCGTTAACGTTGAATATTACCTTAATATTTATCTCCCATGAAATTTCAGAGAAGCGAACAGCATGTCTTAAATATCTGATTCATCTCTTGATGATTGCAAGTTTGAAACACAATGAAATAACAGCAAATGAACGCATATGTGCCCTATCTGATGACTCACAAATAACAGTCAGATGAAAGAATCTATACCCAGTGTGATTCTTTATAAATAACAGCAAGAAAGAAATCTGTACTCGTTTGATGCCTTACAAATGATGAATATCACACGGCCTTGGTCGGACGATTTATTTTCAGATATGATAACAAAATTGTCTTATATTAATTGTATCCTACAGAAGAAACGTTTTCTCACTTTGCAGATTAAGATTTCTAACATTATTGAAAATGTACATTACTTTCATTACCATGCTTTTCAAAAGAGAACAGAAGTTTTCGAAGCTTTACGAATCTGACGTACCTGTATTCCAGCTGTTATCTGACATTGATTTCTTTCTGTCTTTCATAATAAACTGGGAGGATAATGTGTTGCTTTATGCCCTATTATGAAACACGAATCCTTTACAACACTGTAGTTAACTAGGTCACACAAGTCATAAAGTGCTCAGCTGGCAAACAATTAGCATCCTGATTCATGGATAAAAACACGCTTTCTAGTCAGACAGTTATTTATTCAGCTATTTGTATTTTTCGTTAGTATAGACTTTTCATTATTCTTGATAATTTGGCTGCTGTATGCCTAATTGTTATTCTTATTTAATCTGCGCGCGTCACTCTTTGTATGTTGATTATTTATGCATCTTTCCGGTATCCCAAGGAATAATAAAATAATCATACTACAATATTTATACTGGTTTGCATTTCCATTACGTTTCCCTAATACATAAAATGAAACAAAGTGGAAAAATTATAAAGTACTCTGTTTGAATTCTTAGCATTGTATCCTAAATTGTACTATCAATTTCACATTAATCCGGAAAATATCCACAAATATTCCGAATGAAAGTTCTAATGTGCTTTTGTGCTAACGCGCTATCACAACTGGAAAATCACAGTTATAAATCCTAAAGATTTTACTTCAAGGTAATCCTGTGAAAGTGAATATCACTAAAGTCCTTGAAAGTTTCAAATAATTCAACATAATTATTTAAATGTTCCAGTCCTTGAATAATTTCACATAATCCTAAAGGTACTGTCTGTTTAGAGTAAATATTTTCACTTTGCAAGTCCAACAAACATACTATGAATAAATCACGATTTCCTCTCACGACTTCTTACAAAAGCTGCATAAAAAGGAAGAACCCTAATATCGTGCTTTAATTCTCTTACAAAGTGTGCACCAAATCAACACAATCTGAATCACTATAAAGATTCTCGAACATTTAAATCATTAAAATGTTAAATAATTTATGTTCTGACTCCTAGTTTCATGTATTGTTTTCGTGATCTCCATTCAAATTAAAGCAGGCGTACCTGACAGAAATAGTTGCTGACTTGACCTTGGCAACCAGTCTTTAGGGAAATTGCATATATATATACTCTTTTATACTGGCCAGCCAGATAATTAATGAATAAATAATTGAATGTCATTAACCCAAACGTCTTAACTTTGATTGATTGATTGCATTTCACGGCGCACCAGCACTGTTAGGCTATATAGCGACATACAAAAGGTTATATGTATGATCATTTAAAAAAGATAAAATATTTCATATCGGCCAGCGATATAAAAACCAAATAGTTGAAAATAAAACGATAAGATGGTAAGGATAATATATAAAGCTTCCCGATCAACGGGGAATATAAATGGTGTATGTTAATAAAGACAGATGAAAAGTTATTGAAAATAAGGGACGGTATATATATTACATAAAAATGCTCAAGGTGATGGCATTAAAGTTATAGCTTAGAATAAATGTTTACTTCTATCAGGAATTCTATAATACAAGTGACTTTATTGTATCAAAAAGTTCCTTCATGTAATGCACTCTGGTGGGTATTCGCCTTTTAGCACGTGCGGGTGGGTTATATAAGTATGACCAATTCTCATTCATGCAATGACTACCTCCTCCCTACGGATGGTTCTATAGGAAGGAGTCCATTCTCCTAGGGTTGGCTTGATGGCGTGAAGTTTATTATTCACTGCAACATTCCATGATGCCTGCCACTTCTGACGTAAAGACTTTTTGATACTAGGTTTAAAATCGGTATACAGTATTTTAAAATCAGATTGTTTTAGGGATAGGGCCGCTTTAGAAGCGCGATCTGCTTTTTCATCACCTTTAATACCAATATGGCTAGGTAACCAACAGTATACTATGTTGTGGGAGGTACTCAGCTCAGTATTTTTGACGAGAATATTGGTTAATAATGGGTTCTCCTGTTTTCAATTCTGTAGTGACTGAAGTACTGACAGTGAGTTGGAGAAGATTATGCTTTTTAAAATTCGTTTGATTTCGGCTGAAAAAATTGATGTACCATTCGGTAAGAGAACTTGTGCTATGTGTTTTCCACTAACGAAGGCTGCAGCAGTCTTTTCCTCGTCCTTTGATCCGCCAGTATAAATTCGTGTGTAGTTTTCAAATTCGGTGAAGAGTTCATGATAAGAGTTGTGGAAGATGTAAGGGGTTGTCTCAGATTTTTTTCCATCGTGTAGCGTAAAAGGTACTTTTGGTTGTTTCAGAGCCAGGGAGGTGTTTTGGAGATGGACGTTTTCTGAATTTTAGAAAGATCAATTTTGGTACTGTCAAGGGTGGATGATATTCTAATGCTAAAGGAATGTATGGCGTTTGGTTTATTGTCGTATAAGGTTTTGCATTTGGGTCGAAAAACAGCCGATAAAGCAGGGTTCAGAGGATTTGATCTTAATTTGAGTGGATACTGTGCGGAAAGCATTTCTATACGATGTGATAAAGGTGGTTCGTTCGCTTCAGCGAGAAGGCTTTCACACGGGGATGTCTTATATGCTCCTAGAGAGAGTCTTATTTCTTGATGATGAATTGGATCAAGCATCGTCATATATGACTTCCTAGCTGAACCATAAACAACGCAACCATAGTCCAGTTTGGAGCGAATAAACGTTCTATATAAACTGAGGATGACTTTTCTATTAGCACCCCACTCAGTATGCGCTGCTACTTTAAGTAAATATTGAGATTTCAATCATTTAGCTTTCAAGTGATTTAGGTGTGGAATAAAAGTCTTCGCAACTGACAGAAATGCATACATACCGTTTTAGATTTCGAGTATTTGAAACCGTTAGTACTGGTCTAATTCTGAATCTTGTTGATATTTTGCTGTAGTTGTCTTTCAATTGTATGCATTTGCTTTGATCGATAACATATTAGAGCAATCCACACCAGGAGGGAAACACTTGGTGATGCTATTGATTTTGATGTTGAAAAGCGTCACAGATAAAATAGTGCCCTGGGGCACACCCATCTCTTGCTCGTGCATATCTGAGAGGGTGGAGCCCACTCGTACCTTGAATTCTCTATCTGAGAGAAAGTTTGATATGAAAGAGGGCAGACGGCCTTTTAGACCCAGATCGTGCAGGTAATTTAGTATCCCGTACTTCCATGTAGTGTCATATGCCTTTTCTAAACCAAAGAAAACCGCTACTAATTGTTACTTCTTGATAAATGCATCGCAGATAAATGTTTCCAGTCTAACCAGATGATCATTGGTGCTACGGCCATAACGAAAGCCACTTTAGAAAGGAGATATTAAATTGCTAGTTTCCAAGTACCATACAAGCCGAGAATTGATCAATCGTTCCAATGTTTTGCACACAAGCCCGTCGGTGCAATGGGTCGATAGTTGGTAGGATCTGTGCTATCTTTACCTGGTTTGGGAACTCGTATTACTGTTGCTTCTTTCCAAATTTTTGGTACATTACAAGTAATCCATAAATCATTGAAGATTTCCAGAAGAACTGTTAATGATGGTTCTGGTAGGTGTTTCAAAAACTGGTAACGTATTTCGTCAGTCCCAGCGGATGTATCATTAGCCTTATTCAAAGATTCCATAAGCTCGAACAGTGAAAACGGTTGATTATAACTTTCTGAGTTATTCGTTGTGAATTTCAACCGTGTCTTTTCTTTTTGAGTTTTTAATCATCGGAAAGCTTCTGAATAATTAGACGATGAGGAATTTTAAGAGAAACTATCAGCAAGTATATTAACTATGTCATGTATGGAATTGAAATTCTTGTTGTTTAGTTTCAGATGTCGGAAAGAATTCTGTTTTCCCTTTCCATTTATTTTGTCGATCGTGTCCCAAACCTTCTTTATAGAGGAACGAGAGTTTAAAGTTTTTTTCCATGAGGCTCTTTTACTTTCTTTAATCGTGCGGCGAGTTTTGGCCTGAACAATACGGTACTTAGTTAAATTTTCGGGAGTTGGACGATTATTACATTTTTTCAGTGCTTCTCGGCGTTGTCTAATGGCTTCTTTACATTCTTTGGTGAACCACGGTTTTTGGGTTCTTTTACAGTTGGGTGAGGACTTGGGAATGGATTCTTCTGCAATCTCGATTAAGACAGAATTAAAATACTGAATAGAGTCATTATCATTTAAAACTGTATTCCTGTTAAGCCTAGCTGTACAAAGTGTTCCAAAAATTGCCCAGTCGGCCTGAAGTGGTCACTGCTGTGAAGGTTGTCAGCGACCTTCCAATTATAATCCAAAAGTACCGAAGGAGATCAAATTGTCAAATCGATACATGTGTGGTGCTCCTTTCCACAGTTGAGGCAAATGCGGAGTTGCTCTACACTCAGATTCCTGATGAGAATGGTCTCCGCATCGGCCACATATTTGGCTCTTTGAGTATCGGTCTTCATGATGGCCATATTTCTGACACTTAATGTATCGAAGGGGGTTCGGTATGTATATCTCAACCTTCACTTGCAAAAAGCCAACTTTTTGACCACTCTGGCTACTTTTGTTTTGTTGAAGGTGAATACAATGGTGTTGGTGTCCTGCAGATTGTTTTTACTTTAAAAACGTATTATACGGACTGCAGTGACACCTTCGATTTTCATCCCTTCAATGATATCTGTGTCGCTTACTCCAGCCAAGTCACGACAGTGAATCACGCCTTTGGATGTATTGAGTGTTGTGTGAGCGAATGAGGTTACTGGAATATCGAATAAAGTTTTCATTTTCTTGATATTTTCTGTTTGACCTTGTTGCTCACACTCAACAAGAAGGCAGCCCGATTTCAACTTTTCAAAACTTTTGGTGTGCCGATTGATCCCGTAATTGTCTTTTCCATCACAAACGGAGAGAGTGCGGCAAGCGGTTTTGAAGCATCTTTAGACTGTATAACCATGAAGCGTGGAAATGATTCCACACTGCATAGTTCGTCATCCGAGTCAGATACTTTTCGTTCGTTTCTTTTGATTTTTTAAAATTATCCATGTTGGTTTATTTAAAATTCAGCACCCATGCTCCTCGCCCACCACGGAGCCCCACAAGGGAACACTTTTAAAGTGCCAGGGATACACAGATGTTATACTCAGTAGGAAAAATTATCTCCTGATTCATCCCGTAAGAGATACTCAGTTGGTAAAATTACCTCACGATTGACCCGTTAATTCACCACCTTCTAGGAAGTTATCTAAGACTTGGGAAAGGTAAAATTAAAGGATAGAATGTAGGGGCAACGGTGGTATCAAGAGAGATGCAAAGAGAAAGATAAAGAAAGTGAGCGAGTAAATAAAAACTTCTTAGGGCTCGGCATGAACAGCCGATTTGTCGAGACCGGGCCCATCCCGACCACCCGTCTGGAAGAAGTAGAGGCCAAAGCAGTGCATTGCATCGGAAGGCCTCAGCTCAACTACCAGGATCCTTTCCTCCACCGACACGGGATGCAACCCACGGCAAACAGGTTGCTTCTACTTAGCCGCCTCTTACGACACGTAGTGAGGATACGTTGGGTCAATTCTACAAAAGCAACATGAACACCTTGTAATTCCAATGGATAATTTAAGAACATGATTCCTCTCAAATTATGTCTGAGCACAATAGTAAATGATTACACAGACAGAACGTAAAACAGCAATGAAATCTTTGTTGTTGTTGTTGTTGTTGTAGGGCTTAACGCCATTTTTCAGCACACGATAGGCTATACATGGCGGCCAGTATTAATGGTGGAGGAGAACCCGGGAAAACCCCGGAAAGAACCACCGACCCACGAGAAACTACTGGCAAGCTTTCTCACATACCCACATTGGCCGAACCCGAGACTCGAACCCACGCAGACAGAGGAGCGATGACAGTGATCCTTAACGATGCGCGCTTTAGAACTCTCGGCCATTCGTCCCCCTCCCCCCAGATGAGATAAAACCATTGGTAGCTAATATGTTTTTCTAACATATTAAAAATTGATATATGGCAAGATAGTTCTCTAGGTTAAATTTGTTTGTACAAGCATTCTGTTGCTATGATTAATGTGTCGGTTCATGGAATAATCTGCTTCTGACTTAGATTTACGTTCTGTACATTCGGGGTAAAGGTCCCAATTGAAGTCATACGAATGTAGAAAACAATCTCTTGTTTATTCCAACCTTCTTTTTGTCATGACACTGCATAAGAGCGTCTGACTTCAAATATCAATATTATATTGATTATATATCTCCCTTGAGTATAATTGCCTGTATGTGATCATCTTATGATGTCACAAGTGCCAATTAAAGGAAAGGAATGTATTAAAATGTTTTCCTGTTTGGAATATTAAGAGAAGCCGGGCTGTGGACTCCAAATTTATTGAAATTTTACGTTCCATTGTACCCTCGATGTTAATAGTTTCCATAGTAAGTATTGCTACTTTTCGCAAGAAAATGTATAGACGTTCGATTTCTGCCATTACAGTTCGACAAGCAATTTAAAATATATTTATAACATACATTTTCATTGAACAAGAATTGTACCTAGTTTTAAAACAATTATTTTTGTTAGTTTGCAAGCACCATGGTTTCCATTATCACTGCGGAAAATTACAATACTGCAAACATAAGCTTATTTAAAGTGTATGTAAGCTCGTTTATTGTTCCTCTAAGCGAACGTGACTAGATAAACATGTACATTGTTCTGCATTATGTTTAACAAATCAACATTTGAAACTTATTCTCCTTTCAAATTCCACAAAAGTAAATTACTGCGAAACTTGAATCTGACGATTCGCACTTCCCACGTAGAATAAACTAATGTGATTCAACTGATATAACGTATAACAAAACTTACAATAGTGCCAAAAATCAATTTAATTTGGTGCATGTTAAATAGTAGACAACTTAATGAGCTTAAAACATCATAAAATGAATAATTTAGCCTTTACTGCACGACCAATTACTGTCATTTTTTGTTGACCTTCGGCTTTCTGCGTAAAATGACTACGTACCAACATTGAGACGCTTTATATCGACGTTCTATGGACTGCAGGTATTAGCTATTTTGTACAAAAAGTGCAGATTTTGAAAATAATTTTAAGGGACTCAATAAAATATTAGTTCCGGTCGTCCGCGTTATCATCTTGATTGGTTTCAACATCAAATACGTGCATGTTCTTTCCTGAGTATTGTATTTATACCCCTAAAATGAAGGTTAAATTACACCAAAAGCATAAATAGGGCTGGCTGGTTGAAATGCAGTTCTTTAAAGTCATCTTTTTTCTGCATTCATAATTAACATGGATTCAGATGGAGTTAGAAGAAGGGTATATATATATATATATATATATATATATATATATATATATATATATATATATATATATATATATATATATATATAGTATACGGCCTACAATTTTGGGTCACTGTGTCACGGACGTGAATCACTCTTCAGCTTATCAAGCTTATCGTGTGTCTGTTTCTAACTTTAGAAGAACACGTTCCCGTGCATTTCGTCACTTAATGTGACCTTATCTTTTAGCACTACTGTATCATGCGCTGCTGTACCAAACGGTTTTAAATAGAATATGTAACTAGCAAGGGCCACACGATGGATTTTATGATCTACGCACTGTGAACCTCTAGAACATTTACAGTTCCTGCAATGTTCATGACATGTCTCAAAACAAGTCCAAAGGTTTGGTATATAGAGGATCTCAAATGGGTAATGATTTAATATTGAATTTATGAAACAAGTTGAATAATGTCCAGCTTTTGCAAGCCTTGGCGAGCAAAAGCTGGACATTATTCAACGAGTTTCATAAATTTAATATTAAATCATTACACATTTGAAATTCTCTTTATCACATAGTTTTTATTTCAGTGGAAATTATTTAGATAGAAAGAAGAACGAATAATTTCGTTCATTCTGACAGACGGTGCACCTTTCATTTGTTGTGCATAAAATATAGTCCCAAACAAAGCTGAACTGGTAAAAGTAGATTGTACTGTTTTACAAACTATAACTCAAAGACAAAGCTTCCATCCGAATAAACAGAATATTTTATAACGACAAAATCATTTTTCAAAACAGAATGATCAATGTGATGTAACGCTGCCACATTGTTTGATTCGGTTCACGTACAGTAGGCCGACAGTAGAGTACACGTTTACCCTAAAATGTCACTTTCAGAACTAAACGTTACATTGTTGCGATTCTTATGTGGAAATAGGATTACCGGATGCAAAAATTCCCACATTTACTGCAATGCATTTGTGACCGGATATTTGCAGTCTTTGATTTGGAACAATAGACTGTACAGAAGACGTCAACAAATTTCTTTTCGTGTCGGATTTACATCCCATATATGCTACGTGAAGATGTTGTGGCTGGATAAAGTTCTGTCAGTTAGGAGATCCATTCATGTCGAGATTATTCTGTGAACAGAGGTGAGTTTATTTACTTCTTTAAGTTAACATTTAAACCACGCTTGTATATACGGTGGATTCTATGTCTATGTTACAGATATACGCCCCCCCCCCCGCCCCCCGCTATCCCTTAGTTTTACTCCTTATTGTTGTTCTTGTCTTGTAGTTTTACGCCATTTTTCTTATGATGATATTGTTAAACATGACATAACAAACCCCTGTGTGGGTAACATATCCATATTCAGACAGCCGAGATAATTTTTCCTCAATTTCCTTTCGCGAGTCGAGTTAAAAAATGGCCGCCAAAAAATGTTCATTCAAAGCAAAACATTCCAGAAGGCGGGATTAAAAATGTTTTCCCACGATCCCAGCCAATCAGTAAAGAGGATCGTGCACAATAACTTCATGGGCTTATTTGGACCAATCAGAATCACATAAAGTGATATGTTCACACGTATAATATCAAAAATATGAAACTGCACACACTGTAGGCGAAGTGTACCGACTATGTGATAAATGGTCATTCTTATGTTCATCTTGTAGAGAAAAGCTTTGTTTTGTTGCCTCCGTTGCTTTAATTGTTGGCAGCAAACCTTTAATTTACTACACTGCAATGTGTATTTCTTCGATCTAGGGTGGAGTGGGTGTATCGATTTATACTTTCCACCTTGCCAACCCCTCACTCTTGCAACCAGAACTGAGTTGCGAACTTATCGCTTGAGGCTTGTGTACATCTGTGGATCTTTTCGACGTCTTAACCCAATTGATTTTTCTTCAACGTTGCATTCAAACTGAAGACATGAAGTAAATACATTTCCAGCCAGTAGTGAGTGGCGATAATATAGGGTCATATGAGTTATATAGGGAAACAAATGAGTTTGTACTATAGGGTCAAATGGGAATTTAACATGGAACAGATTGGGACTGTGTAGGGTCAAAGGGGAATTGAACATAAGGGATATATCGTGACAATGGATTGGGACTGTCTAGGGTCAAGGGGAATTGAACATAGGGATTGTATAGCGACAATTGATTGGGAATGTATAGGGTCAAAGGGGAATTTAAGATGGGGAATATTGGGCCTGTATAGCGACAAAAAATATTGGGCCTGTAAAGCGACAGTGTGGAATTAATGTTAAAAAGGTGTATATCCACTATAGGGACAATGGGAATTTAACATGGGGAATTTTATATCCACTATAGGGACAATGGGAATTTAACATAGGTTGGGCATGTATAGGGACAATAGGAATCTAACAGAAGTGACGTCACGGTACTGGACAATGGCAACAATGTTGCAAGTGGCTGACCTCAATCGGGCCCAAAAGTAACAACTGGAGAAAAAGCTATAACGCTTGGCGGGGCGGGAACGAACTTCCGTGCGGTACTGACCAACAAACGCAAACGTCGCCTGGCGGGGTGGGAACCTGTACCGTTTATACAAAAAAAAAAAAATACAAAAAAAACAAAAAAAAAAACAAACATATCCTGGCGGGGCGGGACATATAACTTTATAAACATAGACAAATAAACAAATACACAAATATAACACAAACACAAACACACTACGGACAAGGGAAAGTTGAACATAGGTTAGGCTTGTATAGGGACAATAGGATGACGTCACGGTACTGGACACTGGCAACAATATTGCAAGTGTTTGACCTAAATCTGGCGGAACAGTGACAGCGGGAAAAAAAAGCTATAACGCTTGGCGCGGCGGGACATATAACTTTATATAACGCCTGGCGGGGCGGTGCATAGATAAAGAAACAAATGCACAAACAAAACACATACACAAACACAACACAAACACACAAATATGGCAAGAGAGTAAATCTTTTCGAGGCAATGGAGTGGCCCCGAAAAGGGACGTTAAGCTTTCTTCTTTTACTTTCTCTCCTCCCTTCTTTTTTTCAACCAGTACCTTATTTTCCTCTACTGCTTTTTTCTTTTTCTTCTCAACTTTCTTCTCCTCTTCCTACTTTTTTTCCTCTTCTCATTTTCCTCTTCTCATTTTCTCTTCTTTTTCCATCCTCTCATTCAATAATCTCATTCTCTCTTTGTCCCCTATGTCTTTCTTTTCCTCCGTTTGCTCTTTAATTATTTCCTTTAATATGTCTTTCCCTTTCTTCAAGTTATTTATCTCCATGGCTAATCTGTGCGGGCTATACGCCACAAACTGCATTCTCACCAACATTTCCTCTGCCACGCCAATTGTATCAACCACCTGTTGTAATTTTATAATCTTGTCTAAACAGTTGCATTTTTTGAATGAATGAATGAATAAAGTATTTAAGTCGCATATGCTATCTAAGAGCTTGCGCGACTAGTTAATTCTCGAGAGTCGAGACTTTTAATTGGTCGGGATTGTAAGAATGGTGCCATTACAATCCCGCATTTATGTGCGATGGTCGCACTTTTTAGTTATATGTCTGGCCGAGGAAAATGAGGAGAGGGACCCAGTAGGGCGCCACGAAACAACACACAGGGGACCATCACACACCCACAACCAGCCGCCCCGCACACAGAGGAGGGGCAAAGCGCATCCCGGGACCGTTCAATTAATTTACGCACCGAAACACCAGAACGCACTTGATTGGTCAAATTTAGTCCAGTTGTACTAGTGGACAACCCTATCTCCAATAGTGTGTAAGTCACCTGTACAATTGTCCTAATGTATGAGTTTTAGAATTTCATTACTCGTAACTGTAGTAGTTGGTATTTTGGGTACATAGTGTACATTTTCGTTCTAAATAGGACCAATCAGCTGGGTGTAAGCCTTACCATGTTTGTTAATGTCACGCCTCGCTAAGGATAGGTGTTAATTTTGATGGTGGAGCCAAAGGATCTTGTTTGATTTTGTGTGGATAGAGCTTTTATCGAAAGAGGTCTTCAATATCCAAAGGAAGTACCTCATGGAATAGAGAAAAAAAAAGGCCTTCGCTTCTCCGTAAAAAGGAAAGAACTTTGTAGTGGAAAATCTTTTGACAACACATGCTTGTTGTTTTTAGGATTCCACCCAGGTGTTTGCTAGTTTGTTTTCCCTAGCACCTGTTTTGGGTCCGTATTAGGCCATCGCTTGTCTGGGGAACAAAAAAGAAAAATAAAAATAAGCAAAAAGAAGGTGGGCAAGAGGACTTTATAGTGGAAAATCTTTTGACAACACAGGCTTGTTGCTTGAAGGATTCCACCCAGGTGTTTACTAGCATATTTTTCCTAGCACCTGTTTTGGGTCCCAGAAATCGCCAGTAGTTGTTCGAGTTTGGCAGACAATAATACCTTCTTACGAGGTGGAATTGTCTCTTGAGTCAGCTACCTTTCGCTTGTTCGGGGAAAAAAAAGGGAGGGGAAAGGGCTCTATTTTTATTTGAAAGTCCGTGCTTTGGTTTTCTGTTCGCTAGTTGGTTGGTGTTGGTTCGACTTTCGTTGGTTGCAGTAGTACCCTTCCTCTCCTCTGTGTTCTCCTTTTCCCTCCTCTTGCTTTCTTCCTCCTCCATCGTCTATCCCCTTACTTATTTCTTTCTCGTAATTTTGAAGAAAAAATATTGTGTTTCTATGATGGTGTGTTAAAACAGTGAAGGCTCATGCAAGACGGGGTTGAGGAGTAGAGAGAAAAAAAAATAGAGTAATATTTTTTTTTTCTTTCTTTTTTTTTGGGAAAGGATATATATATATATATATATATATATATATATATATATATATATATATATATATATATATATATACCTTTTTTTAAGGGTAGAGGCACATGCGTGGGTAGTAGGATAAGTAGATAGTTCTATACATAAGAAGGAAGTGTGTGTGCGTTTTGTTGTGTGTGTTGAGACAGACGCCCCTGCTGAATAATCAAGCCCCTGTAAGGCATATCAAGGACATCTATCCTGTTGTTAGGTTTTATATTGCGTGTAGGTAGATTTTTAGTTCCGGTTGTACTATGAGATTTGAGATGAGACAATGGCTCCAGCCCGCGCATAGGCTGGTACATACCCCTAGGTGGGTTGTAAACCGAAGCCCCCACTCCATCTCGCATCCCCTGTTTGTTTCTATTTATTTCTCTTTAGTGTTAGTTAGTTTCTAGTTAGCTTCATGCAGGTGGGTGAGAGGTAGGTAGGATTTATAGGGGGTTAGGTGGGAAGGAATTGTTAAGGTTTGCTCTTTGTTTAGTAGTCCTCCCTTGTGTTTATATGTTGCTGTATTTATTGATTTGTTTTAAATATTGTATTATGTTTCGGTATGTGGCATCGATGTTTGTGTTCCTTTTCGTGTCAAGTAGTTCGGGGCATGTTGCTGGAGATCCGATCCTCTTTTGATATTCCCTGAAGTCATTTCGTTGATTGTGGTATCTGGGACAGGTGTTGAAGACATGGTCCAGTGTTTCTGGTTCAGGGCAATTGGGGCAGTTGTTTTTTTATTCAATGTTGAGTGGCGTAAATTTCAAGCACGGACGTGAAGGAAAACATCCCATCTCACCAACTACCCCTATCACCTACAAAACAATCCACACAGAAAGTAGTGATAACCTAAAATAAATTATTCACAAGCTAACACACTAATACCAAACGTATGCGCGCACACCTACACACACACAAAAATCAAACATACACACGCACACACACAAACGTACGCGCGCACACATACACACAAACACTATTTTTTGTGTTTAAGGACAAGTGTTTTTTGTTAAGGGGAAAATCACACACGTACGCGCACGCACATAAACACAAACAAAAATACACACACACACGAACACAAGCAAAATTATACATACACACAAGTAAGACGAAGAGATGTGTTCGAGAGGCTCCGAGCTTCAGCTGAACCGAGCAGGAGATCTCGTAGTTAATTATACACAAGTTTTTTTTTTTTATAGATTTGAGTAGTCAGCTGAGCTAGTCTATGTGGTCCGTTATGCTTTAGAATATTTGTGTATTTACGGACATATGATTCGGTACGCTATAGCTATGCGGATTAAAATTGTTGCGTAGGTTTAATGTGTGTGTGTATTTTTATCTGTGTGCGTGCGCGTACGTATGTGTGTATTTTTGTGTGCGTGCGTGTACCTTGTTGTGTGTATGTGTGTGTGTGTCCATATAAAACTATAATATTCTAAAGCATAGTGGATATACCCCTTTTTAACATTAAGTCCCCATTGTCGCTATACAGGGCCAATATATTTTTGTCGCTGTACAGGCCCGATATTCCCCATATTAAATTCCTCTTTGACCTTATCCATTCCCAATCCATTGTCGCTATACATCCGCTACATTCAGTTCCTCTTGACCCGGGACAGTCCCAGTCCATTGTCACTATACATCCCTAATATTGAATTCCCCTTTGACCCTATACAGTCCCAATCTGCTCCATGTTAAATTCCCGTTTGACCCTATAGTACAAACTCACTTTTTTCCCCGATATAACTCATTTGACCCTATAGTATCCCCACTCACTACTCCAGCCACTTTACTACATCAAAAGTCCAATTTCTGACTTTGGAAGAATTAAAAAATTAACTCAGCATTCAGAATGTTTATTCTTTTGACTAATGAATATTTTCTTCTTTCTAAAACGGAAAGAAAAAGTTTTACAAATCAATCATTTGGCAATTATTCTTGTTTTTGAGCAAGCAAACACCAACGTTATCGTCAGAGAGTAATTTAAATATATTTATGAAAGCTAAGATCATTATTATTATCAATTATGATCATTGACATATTAACACAATGCTCATAACTCATTTTACAAACTACGATACGTTAACAAACTCAGCAATATATATATATATATATATATATATATATATATATATATATATATATATATATATGTATATTAAAATGTCATTTTTTATAAGACCGGTACTTTATTCCGTTATCAGAGAACGTGCATATCTATTTCATAACTACATTCTTGGGTGTTGTATGCAGCTCTTTCTTTTGTCCAGCAATATTCCTTTTAGGGAAGGCTATTTACATTTCAACCCATTATTATATATATATATATATATATATATATATATATATATATATATATATATATATATATATATATATATATATATATATATATATATGTCTGTGTATGTGTGTGTGTCTGCTTTCTCCTCAAGGCCTTACATCAGAGCGGTCAAGAATCGGTATCATTTCAGTACTTGACACTCTAGAACCCGCATATAATCCATGTGCTAGTGCCGACACGCCTAATTGATTTCCCATATTCTTTAGAAACGAATATTTTAAAATAATCATCCTGTTACCTGCCTCCATGCTCTGTCACTGGAATGACACCGGTTCTTACCTCTTCTTGATTATGAAAATATGGTAATGCATTATAATTACTCATTTATTTACCCGTTAGGCACTTGTCTTGGCCTGATTGCAATGTGCTATTTTTAATGCTGGTTTTGTCTTTGCAATCACATAATCACGTTATAGGCAATTGATGATGGAGTCTACTGGTAGTGTGCGTTCCTAATGATCTTTCTGAGAAATGAGCATACGACAATGACAAAGAAAGCGTTCATTTTCTCTGCAATCAGCTTGTCTTATTTTGGCATGGCTACGAAGACGCGAGTTTATTGACTCAGATTAAAGACCCATTGCTGCCGTTACGTGCAAAAGTCGCACGCGAAATCATCTGAATTATAGTGAATATTGAAAGATATTGGTCCCATACTTTATTGGTTTCTAAAAAAAACCCACATAATATCGACGTTTTATCACATTATCAGCCGTGTAATTTCTCCATCGAACTGAAAATCCCGGCTATTTCTCAAATGTCTACAAATTAATCCGACGTTGATTGGTGACATCCGTGGGTCAACCGACTTCAATCGATCACCGCTCAGGTGGCCTATAGCATCCGCCTCAGATGCGGGAGGTCGCGGGTTCGAATCAGCGTCGAGTCATAGCAAAGAGTTATAAAAATGGCACTAGCGGTAGCCGCGCATAGCATTAAGAAGTTACTTTTAGGACTGGTCGGCCAGGTGTCAGGATAATGTGACTAGGTGGGACATGATGCTCTATGTCTGCGGCATGATGTCCCAATGCTAGACATCTCTATAAACAGCCTCACTGCAGAAATCATAGTGATATTACTGAAATTATTTTAAAGTTACGTTAAATTTCTAAAACACACACACACACACACACACACACACACACAGGCGCGACTTCAATCGAGAGCTGGATCACAAGATGACGTCATCGCTGTAAAATTAAGAAGCCAACACCATGCTGTGTTGGATACGGAAAGTGATCCTTATGAGTTACGCATTTTTCATTTTTAATTATGATCCAGTACTCGGCCTGGCATTTACGAGTATTTTTTTCTTTAAAGGCACAACTGATGCACATTATTATTCCAAGTCCATGTCGCATGCTTACCAATTAACATGGAAATCTGCAACAGCTGGGTTTGTATTAAGTCCAAGTTCGCCCTTCAATATCCTCCAGTGCCCCAGCTGATCTCCAATATTCACTCTAGTCTTATTGTTGTGTAATGCACGCTCTTTCGTCTCAGATCCGTTTAAAAAAAGCGGGCTAGCCTCTCTTCATTCCCTCTCTAATCAATGTGTCTGCCACGTGCGAATGTTGTTGTGATTAGATTAGCCATAAGCGGAATTTGTCGAATGTATCACATCACTACATTTCGATCACTCCCGAAAAGCATTGAATTACGAGCGACGTCGGTGACTGAATTAAGGGCTCGCACCTCATAATTCAAAACTGAACATTTGAACGTCATTTAAATCTAATATCTGTATTATTTCAAAGAACGGTTTATGTTATATACCTTTCTAACCAATCATTTCCATCGTTGCAAGCTGTCGTTACATTGGAAGAATGCTGAAATTTATGAAAAAAGGAGGCATTGGGGCTATATGGTAGCTGGATTCAGCATAAAGAAAGATCAAACAAAATGAAAGACAGGATTCAACAGTGAATGGAACATTTCAGTTTCTTGGGTCAAACATGGTCGATCAGATGGCAAACCTATATTTCTAAATTTTGGTTCAGATGATGGGTGGGAGGGAAATAATGCACAACCCCACATGACACTCACAAAGTCAATTATTTTTATTTTATGATAGTAGCATTATTAATAGTTGTTATTTTTATAGCTTTTATCTGTACTTTTAATTTTCCGCATCATATGACGAAGAAAATTTCGTGAATTAAAACTGAACCTCACCCACGAATTGCTATATAATTACATAGTATACACTATGCAAGAAACAGAACAAAACACTTCTCCAACAGCGAACAACTAGTTTGCAATTGGGATGCTTTGATTTATAAATTAAGTATATGCCAATTTGCCATTTATTCAATTTGTAACACTGCATATTTTGTATTATCAGATGACGTATCAACCATAAACAACGACATTAAATTTATTCCAGTATATATAAATAAAGCTTTTTCTCGTCTGATAAAATGAAGTGGTTATCTTTTAATTAGTGTTAGATTGATGCAATTATACGAGTCATCATTTTTTGATTTCGGAATTGCAGCTTAAAGCAATGCCGTTTGGCTCTAAATCATGTTATAATGTAGTAAAATAAAGGACACTGTCCAAATGCATGTACTTCTTAACTTCTTTTATATTCATTGAAAATTAGTTGTTTTTTTTCACTTTATAATTATAAAGAACATGTTTGGAAACAGGTTTGATGATTCCATTCGTGCTTACTCCGTGGCAAGGAAAATGTATCGGAAGATCACTCATATATATATATATATATATATATATATATATATATATATAGTATAGTATATATATATATATATATATATATATATATATATATATATGAGAGAGATAGGTGGTAGTAATGAGAGACCCTTTTGGTTTGCCACAGATTCATATGAAGTTTGTTATATTTGGGTAAATAATCAAGCTAGTTTGCCTTGTTTTATCTCTGGAGATTAGCTTTAATTCGTTCATCCCCATTTTGCTTATGTTCATATCTTTGGGCATATGTCGTATTGGTCACTTTGTTGTGCTTAGCGTCATATTAGCTTCACCTACTGCCATTACTTTTGGCTTTTGGCCATAAGGGTACCATCAGCAGTTGAATGTAGAATATTGTAATATCACAGGGTGTTTGCTACACATTTTTGTTGTGCCTGGTGATCACTTCTTTCGTGTTCTCAAATAAAGTCATAACTTGTTTTATTTAAAAGTTGTTACAGCTAATATTGCAGCCCATATATCGTATGGTGAAAAGACATAGTAATTATCTATACAGCCTATGTAGCTATCGTTGGAGTACTATTTCAGCACAGAACAACATATTATGTTACCAGTCATGTTCAGAATCTTATAGTACTTACTTGGACATTATTAACTCCTGTTCTTATTCTGATTGCCAGCATAGCAAACAGGATCAATTTCCTTAAATTTCAATGTTTCATGACCATGGGCATCCTCAAACCAACTCAACATTTTTTCTCTGGAAACAGCATGTCAGCACCAGCTATATCATCAAGAGTTCAACCTGGACCCAACTTTGGTACTATTACACAGGCTGAATATGTTGGACCGTCTAAAGCAGCGTTGTTACGTCTTGTTTATTTTCCTGCACAACTTCCTCCACTTTCTTAACTCCACCACCCATTAATTCCATCTGCTCATGGCTTTCATTCATCAAAGATCCCTTAAGAAAAAAGTGAAAATCAGGAGGTGGGAATATCTTGAGTAGGATGATAATGTGTTGAGGACATAGTTTCGAATTGTCGAACTGGCAAGGCCAGTTCCACAGTTACTAGCAATAAACGCTATTCAATCACTGAGCAGTAGAATAATGCCTATATTTATATTGCTTATTATTGTCTAATTCACTGTACACTTTTAATTTCGCAGATGAGGCGGACGAGCCGTATTCTTACTTGTGGCTCATTTCGTAGAATTTCTGATCAAATAGAAGCTGATAACAGTTTTCATCGCTTCCATGCCACAAAATGCATTACGATTCAAAATTAATAGTTTTTGACAGCATTTCATGGAATCAACGTCGTTTTTGTTCCATTGGGGATTCCAGCAAGCCTCTTCACCGATACTGCAATAAACACAGAGACATTCAGTACCATGGTTGCAAGTAGCCTCAAATATGTTGAGACCATTTTCGACGATGGTAGACAAATCCAACCATATTATTTTGTAGAGGTGTAAAATCTGATATGCGGATATTGTTCGCTTAACAGTTCCGTAAAATATGCCTGCTTTTGCAAGGTAGGATTTTATTACGTTTTACCTTACATCTATGCTCAGATAGTGTTCAGTCCTGGTATTTGGATGTGTTCATGGCTGATCTTGATTCTATGAAACGTTCCCTTCTTCATATTAGCAACCTTTATTCAATGAGCTTTACCCAATTGTATTAAGTGTTCATTTATGGGGCCATTGGCGAAAGAAATCCAGTGCATTTTGTTTTTCATAAAGAGTCTGATTCCTCCTCCTAATCTGAACAAATAAACTTCGAAAGAGAAAAATAACACGCGGTTTTTCAGACTTGTGGTATTAATTTTCTCAAATATAATATTTTGCTCCAAGCTAAACATGTAAATGGCTGCAACAAAGTTTAGGTGACATTAGTTTGCGTTTGCATGTATCGAAGTTCGATGTGCCCTCACAGCCAGGTCTTTCTAGTACCTACAAGTCTACACCTGCGATATGAGAACTTTTAAACTCATTCCACACATTGCTAGCTGCTGAAGAAACATACCACCAGCATGGTAAGATTTCGAACTATTTTACTGAGTACTTTTTCTTCTGTTTTGTATATTTCATTGTCATTGTCACATGCTTGTCTATTGGTAGCTTACTTACAAAAGCCTTGAATGGTCCGGATAGAATTTCACCTATTTCTCCATGGCTGTATATGTCCATAAATTGTTAGGGTTCTCTGATCCTGCTGCTACAAACTGGTTAACGAATCAACTACAGGGGCATATCGTTTGCAACCATCCCTTGATTTGTATCTGCCCATTACAGTACCTTATTATATAACTTTCTCAAATGCTAAGGCTTGGGTTTCATTTTGCCACAGTATTGCTCAATTACTTGCATATACGTGGAAATTATCCTGACTACCTTTCCCGCTTGCCCAGCGCTAACCCCATATCGCGATAACCTAATAAC
>JAECUM010024268.1:0-17553 GCA_016617855.1 Megalonaias nervosa
CTGTCAGAGCCTGTTAGATGATATCGTCGTAAAAGCGAACAAGAAGAAGATCCTGCAGTTTGGTTAATAAAAAGTCTTTACAAAGAAGCCGCTAAAATCAAAAAGATACTTAGTAAAGTAACCCCGATGAAGCCGTTGACGTTAGAACAACAGCGTAATCATGACGAAGCCACTATCTGTCATATTTGCGAAAAAGAAATTACCGAAAAAGATGAACGCGTTTATGACCATTGCCATCTCACTGGACAGTATCGTGGACTCGCGCATGACTATTGTAATCTAAATTTTCATGCTCCTGATTTTATCCCTTGCATCGCTCATAATTTTAGAGGCTATGATAGTCATTTTCTCGTAAGGGCATTAGGACATCCTGATGTTATAAAATTATGTAATGGTAGGAAATTAAAATGTATTCCTAATAATGCAGAAAAAATAATGTCGTTGACTATTGGACAGTTAAGATTTATCGACAGTATGCAGTTCATGCCAAGTTCGTTAGAAGCACTAGCTAAAAACTGTAATGATTTCCCGTCGTTGACAGAGCATTTCAAGGATAATACAAACCTTATGAAAGAAAAAGGAATATTCCAGTATGAAGATATTGATAGTTTTGCTAAGCTCGATGAAACAGTAATACCTAGCAAGGATAAATTTTACTCGTCACTGAGCAACGAGAATATAACCGATAAGGAATATGACCGAGTACATGAGGTTTGGAATAAATTTAATTGCAAAAATACTGGTGAGTATCTAGAAATCTATCTCACTCAAGATGTTTTATTACTCACTGATATTTTTAGAAATTTTCGATTAATCAGTATCAAAAATTACGGATTAGATCCATGTCACTATTACTCAAGCCCTGGGCTGGCTTGGGATGCAGCATTAAAGATAACTAAAGCCGAGGTAGAATTAATCACTGAAGGTAATATCGATCAGTATATTTTTATAGAAAAGGCGATTCGAGGTGGTATAAGCGTAATAAGCAAAAAGCACGCCAAAGCTAATAATAAATACCTATCCGATTATGACCCTGATAAACCATCTTGTTATATTATTTATAAAGACAAGAATGCGTTGTACTTGTGGGCAATGTGTGAGGCTATGCCGACTCGTATTATTGGTTGGACTACAGCTGATCAGTTTCTGAAATATACAGATGACCTAACTAAAGATCTATCGGATTATAATTATTCATTCTTCGTCGACGTTGATGTAGAATACCCAGAGGAACTTCATGATTTACATAACGATTATCCGTTCTTACTCGAAAAGATGATTATCCCGGATTCATTATTATCGCCAGAGCAATTACAAAATCGTGTTGGGAAGCCGTGTTCGATTGGGAAGCTAGTGCCTAATCTTCTGAATAAGCGTAATTATGTATGTCATTACCGTAATCTCAGACAGGCTGTGCAAAACGGTTTAAGAGTAATTAAGATTAATCGAGTGTTGATGTTTGAACAATCTTTCTGGATGGCTAAGTATATTCAGTTTAACAACAATATCCGCATGAAGGCAACTACAGATTTTGATAAAGATTTCTACAAGCTGATGAATAATTCTGTATTTGGTAAGACTTTGGAAAATATACGTAATCGCGTTGATATTGAAATTGTTAATAGCAAGAAGCGTCTCAGTAAATTAATAGCATCAGAGAAGTTTGCTGGGACGATTCATATTAGTAACAATCTTGTAATGGTTAAGAAGTATAAAACTGATTTGATTCTTAATAAACCTCTCTTTGTTGGTGCTTCAGTATTAGAAATATCAAAGTGGTTGATGTACGATTACAAATACAACTTTTCTAATAAAATCTGGCCTAGGTCAAATTTATTGTTTACAGATACTGACTCATTAGTGTTTGAAATATTCACTGACGATATTTATCAGGATATCTATAATAACAAAGACGAATTCGATCTATCTGATGTTCCGCGTGATAATCCATTTCACGATCCGACTAACAAGAAGGTGATGGGTAAGATGAAAGACGAGTTTTGTTTTAAACCAGCAGTAGAGTTTATTGGATTACGTAGCAAGATGTATGCTGTTCGAGTTGATGGTGGTAAGGAGTGTAAAAAGGCTAAGGGTGTAAAGAAATGTGTTGTAAAGACAGATATAACCTTTAATGATTATAGAGATGTTTTATTCAATAATAAAAAACACAACGCTGAGATGATCTCATTCAGATCCTATAAGCATAAAGTAAATACTGATCGTGTTACCAAGCAAGGGTTAACCAATTTCGATGATAAGCGATGGTGTAAAGATGGAGTCAATACACTCGCATTAGGACATTATCGATGTAAACTGTAGTTGTTGTGTTAGTAGTAGTTGTGTTAGTAGTAGTTGTTGTAAACTATTTAATATTAATATTATTAGTAGTATAAGAAAAGGCCGCTTAGAAAAATTATACTACATTTCTAAGCTGAATAAAGGTTTATAATTTTTTGTAAAAATAATGTTTAAGGAAGGTCTCAAATCGCGTAAGAGCAGCTGGATTTCCATACGATTTTCTTATAAAAACGTGAAAAAATGGTAAGATAGAGGCTTTAAAACGCTGTAAAACGGTTTAGATTCAGGCAAAAAATTAGTATACTGGTCTATAAACGGCCTTTTCTTATACTACTCGTCAGGAGTCTCAAGTGGAATTTACAAAAGGTACAGAACAATTATTTAAACCGATTGTCGAACCAACAAAGAAAATTGTTACAGCAACTGAGGCAACACAGAAAGCTCTTGAAGCATTACCTGTTGATATTGTTGGCCGTATTCAAGCAGCTCAACCACCACCACCACAACCTAAACCACCAAGAACCAGAACTAATATAATAGACAAATTTACGCCTGAAGGTATTGCTGCTATCAAGGACCCAAACCAATTACTTGATATTGCCGCGTTTGGATATGATGAAAAAAAAAATATGTAAAACCAGAATATGTTAAATCTCTAAAACGTGCTGATTGGATCAAGGATGTATATCGCATCACTACTGATACTCCGGAAATCAGATCTGATGAAGATATTAGAAGTTTTAATAGATTTGATGAGATTGTATATGAGTATATAAAAAAAGCTAAACAACCACCAGAAAAATTAAAACAATTTAAATTACCACGATCATCACCACAACAATTATCACCATCACCACAACGATTACAACAACGAGAACAACCATCACCGCAACAAGAACAACAATTTAGAGAAATGATGAAACGATTGCAATCACCACGACAATCAGTCAGAACAAAAAGTGAGGAAGAATATCAAGATCCTGGAATCGCTAGCGATTCTACCGGCGCAACTGGAAGTGGTCTGGGGAGTGGCCTTATTACTTGTCCCAATAACGTCCTTGCTGATGTTGATCGACTAGAAATTCTCATTGGAGGAAAACGAGCTGGCAATAATTCCCCAGAAATCATTAATGAAGCAGCTGATATTTGCCAACGATTATTTACAGGTGGTGTTATGGATATTAGTGTTTATCGGTCCCTTATTAATGAAATCGTTGATGATTATCATAGTGACTGAGTATGTAATTAGATGCAATTAGTGATAAAATCACTTAATAATAATATGATCATACATAATACTCATAGACCAACCATGGTCACGGTAATAAATTCACGATTACCAGTATACAAAACGACCTACGGAGATGGACTAGGTGATGTTGTTCAAGGTCTGTTTAGAAGGATAGCCCCAAAAGCAATACTGCTTGCAAAGCAACTAGGAATGAAAGCTATTGACGTTGTTCGTGAAAAAGGTATTGGCGCTGTTGATGATGTTGCTAGCAAAGCATTCTCAGCAATCAAGGATAGACTAACACGATTAATACGACGAAAACCTCAGCCACCAGTGAAACTGGCCAGCACTGAAGTGATGCCCGCAAATGTCAGTAAAATAATAAATCAAGCTGCTAATCAAAAACTAGCAGAGTTGGCTAGTGTACCAATGTCAGAAAAAGAAAAAAATATTACCGCTAGTCTGATAGCAGGAAGCGGTCTTCGTGTTAGACGAAGACGATAATAATAAAGATGTTCAAGCGTATATCTGATCCCGCGTTTGACATGGATGCACCAGTTTTAAAAGATGAATCTGTGCGCGATTATCAATATTATTCTTATGATGCACGAGATCCAAATCAACGTGGGCAAATTGAGATACAAGTTCAAGATACAAGCAGATATTTCTTACCCGTTGAAGCATTTATCGAGGTTGAAGGTGAAATTTTAAGAACAGATAGTACTGAATACGCCGCTGATATTGGTGTTAGTTTTGTTAATAATGGCATCATGGCATTGTTTAAGAGCGCTATATACATGATTGATGGAAAAAATATTGAAACAGTCCTTAATGATGTTGATGTTGCCACGACGATAATTGGTCTTGCGCGATATAGTGATAATTACTCAAAATCAGCTGGTCCGTCAATGATGTTTGCAAAGGATACTTCTAATTTTCCAGAGTATCAACAATATGAACTAAGACGACCAAGAAACTTCGCCAACAACGCTGATGCTGATGTGTGGCCGGTGGTTCATGGTGCTGATCCAGATTTTAACTTAGGATTTAGATCACTTCGAGCAATGTTAAGCGGTAATAGGAGAGCATTTTCATGTGCGATTCCATTATCACATATATTTGGATTCTGTAGAAATGTTAGAAAGGTTATTTTTGGAGCTAAACATACAGTTGTACTTGTAAGAAAAGGTACCGACGATGATGCAATATGGCGACCACCTGGTGATGCTGGAAAAGTAATACTAACAAAACTTTCTCTGTGGATGCCAGTAATGACTCCAACAATAGCTGAAGAAGAACACTTACTTTCTTTTATGAGTCAAGGTGGCAAATCAGCGCTGTCATGGTTAACAGTGACTACAGATGCTGTACAAAGTGCAGTTAATGGTTTATTTACATGGCAAATAGCGTCACAGCAAGATGTTTCAGCACCAAGACATATATTTATTTCATTACAAGATGCTGCACGAGTAAACTCACAAAATCTAAGCATAATGATATTTGATAAACTCGGTGTTTCTGAGGTTTCTTTAAGGATAAACGGACATCAAGAACCAGCTGAAGATATTTTATTAAATTTTGAACAAAATTATGTTGCGCGTGCATATCATTGATTAATGACATTCATGGGACGCGATCAGAATATTGATTCTGGTTTACAAATATCACAGTTAGATTTTACAACATTATATCCGATTTATTACTTTTCGCTGGAACATTTAGATTTAACCAGACAGTCCGTCGTTGACATACATTTTCGAGCTCATGTTAACAGAGATGCTGTAGCGGTTCCTAATTACAGAGCTGTCGCTGTCATACTTAGTGATAAATCAATGTTACTTGAAGGTGTTGGTAGACGAATGAGAGTTATTGATGCACCAGTAGAAAACATGTAATTAGATCGCTCATAATAATTATAAATATCACATCTAGTTAACGTCAGTCTGACTCCTGGTCAGATTAAAAAGCTACAATCATCATCAAAAAATAATTGTGCGGCAAAAATATCGCTAAAGCGAGAACAAATCGCGAGTGGTCCGAATAAGCTATCATTATCAGAACGCCAGCATAAGCATTTCAGTGAAGCAAAAAAATTGAATAAAGGTATAAAATTCAATCTTTCTGCGAGTGTCATTAAGGACATCGTTAAAACGGGTGGCATATTTCCACTTCTCGCAGCAATGCCAGCATTAATAGCCGCTGCAGCCCCAGCTGTTGCAAAAGCAGCTGCATTAGGCGTTGTTGGAACCGCTGCTGGAATGGCGTTAAAGAAAGCTACGGGTCGAGGAATTATGCACGCAGAAAACTTACAAAAAAGATCACAGGCAAAACAACACGGAAGACGTCTAAGAGCTCCAAACGTGCCACAGCCGGGCCGTCTAAGACTATCAGGCCCAGTATACAGTCGCGGTCTAAGATTGCCAGGGACCCCATATTCGTGGTACGGAAAAGGTCTAAGACTGCCCTGGTGACTTCGTCATTGAGTTCGATGATTCTTCCTATGTTTAATTTTGATTTACTTAATGCTGCTAAGCAACTGAACATAAAAAACTTTAGAGGTGTTTTTATGCGTGATCAATTACCTACCGTTGCAATGCAACATGAAACTGGTATTATTAATCTCGATAAAAACTCTGGTCCGGGTACTCACTGGGTTGCATATGCAATTGATCCACGTGGAATAATTTATTTTGATTCGTATGGGTTGGCACCACCAAAAGAATTTTTAAAATATGTTAGCACAGTACGAAGTACTGCTATGCAAAGTAAGAATTCGATGCGTTCTAAGATCTGGTATTCAACATTACCAACACAAAAATTAACGGATCCGCCAATATGTGGTCGAGAAGTATTCGCTGTACTTGATGCTGTATCAAAATCAACAACGCCACCTCATAAAGTCGTGCATGAATATACTACGTTGTCATATTTAAACAGACATTAGTAAACATAATGGTAGATATTTATGGAAGATCTTCTCGCGGTAAAGATCGGAAAGTCGATTTATCTAAATATGCAACTCTTGATCAGCTCAGAAATGAAATCGATGATTTATTAAATATCACAAATGTGGATCAAAATGAAGTCGTTGTTTTTCAGGATAAACAAGGACGATTAAAAACAAGTAATATACAACTGTCAGATGTACTTATACGAATTCCCACCGCGGTTATTAATAATATCGTTACTTTTGCTGATCAAGATAAAATACAAGATTCCGGTAAGTCAGTTAACGATTTTATCAAGCGAGCTGGTGATTTATTCACCGGTACCATTATCATGAATCAAAATAAAATTACATACCTTGGAGACCCAACCACAGATACAAACGCAGCAACAAAAAAAATACGTCGATGATCAAGAATCTAAGTACGTATTAGTCAACGGTGGTATAATGCGTGCATTTCTCATCATGAATAATAATGGTATTAATAATCTTAGAACACCAGAATCAGATTTGGACGCTGCAACGAAAAAATACATCGATGATATCGCTAGCGATCAAGTGACATCATTAACAACAATCAACGATGAAATTACGGCATTTAGAACTGATTTTTCTAATCACGTACAAACGTTCCTGAATTTTCGTAGAAACATAAACAGATCTATTAATGAATTTTTTGGAAGTCCACCAACTGTTGACATAAAACTTGCTGACATTAACATAAAAATCAACGATATTGTTAGTGGAATACCTAATATCATTGAAAAAACGAATCTAGTAACAGAGTTACTTACTAAAATTTCACACAAACAAATTAACAATATCGTGTACACAGTAGCATCAGGATCATCAACATGGACACCGCGCGATAACAGTCTCGAACATACCGCAGAAGCAACTGGGTTATACAGGCTGTCTATGTACGGTTTGGAAATTACTGCGGCCATTTCATCATCACCGAATGTACATTATAATCCTCTACTGGTGATGCCAAATAAGAACACCAAAGAAACATTTACGTTGACATCAACGGAAATGTCCCCGAGACGTTACTGGTGGTGTCTGGAATTTGTAGCTGAATTTCCTAATTTAATTATAGTTAATTAAATAACGTTGTCATTGTATAATGAATCAAACCCTAGTGACGGAGTCACTTATTGACGTGGATCGTTACAGATACAATCAAGTATGTGAGTGTCAAACCAAACTAAAAAATATCATCGACAATTATACAGTAAAGTAAAAAAATATCGCAGGCGTGTGGTTATCATTGATATAATTGTTTACTCAGTTTCTGCTATTATTGCTGGAACCGGATTATTACTATCAACAATAACAATGACAGCACCTGCAGTTGTAACAATTGTCGTTTCAACGGCAACAACATGTGCAGGTATCCTTAGTATTATCGCAAAGAAGATAGCTACATGTACAAACACAAAATTACACGAGTATATAATAAAACTACACACGTCGGTGTCTGCATGCATTAAACTATCATCGTATCTTTCGGCGTATCTCAGTGATGGTAAAATATCCGATGAGGAGTTCGCAACGATAATGAAAACCTATGATGAAGCATTCAGAATCGCTAGCGATTCTAGTGACGAAGTCACCAAATAAATGATCAAAAAGTCCCCGAGGGAACGCTCTGCGTTCTATTAAAATAATTAAATACAGAGTATTTTAAATATAATGTCAACGTTAGAACTATTACAACAGATCGTCACTAATACAAAGCCGTCAAAAACTACAGTGATATCATTAAGTTCGACCAATCCTGAATTTAGCGTTAACTTTCCAACTGTAATTCCAGCAAGTGAAATAGCATTAGCACAATTACGAGTTTATCATAGCTGGCCAAGTATCAGGTCAAAATCGTTTGGTGGACTACCAGCAAACAATTCACTGGTATCTGCAAATAAGAATAAACCTGATGGAACTCCTGATTGGCAAGTTGTTGGAATTTCAACGGGCAGTTATCAAATAGAACAGATTAATGATGAGTTCCAACGTAGAATTAAATCTATTACAGGAAAAGAATCCAAAATAGCAATTACTGTTTACGAACCAACATTATCAGCGGCGATTGAAATAAATTCCCCTGATTATGTTGTAGATATTTATCAAAGTTCAATCAAATCAGTGTTAGGATGGCCTGATGTTCCCCCAGACCAAAGGTCAAATGGAATTCCAGAACCAAAACTAGAAGAATTTAAAACAAGTGAAAAAAGATTTAAGGAGATTCTCGTTTTCAGAAAAATGTTTCCATGGACCGTCAATGAATTTTTTTATTGATAACGCTGAAAGTATTCCTAATCTAAAAGAAATTTACACAAAAGGACCTCCATCATGGCTTTTTAGTAAAATACCTATCACTGCTGTAAATAAAGCAATGAATGATGAATTTAATTATTTTTTCAATGTTATTAGAAATCATGTTACTAACATAATACAACATTACAGCAACGACACAAAAGAAATTATCCTTGAAGGAATTCCACATTTAAATTCAATATTGTATGATTTTAATTATCTTAAGCACATTTTAACTAGAAATGTATATTATCATCTCAGATCAGTAATTGTTGTCCCTGATAATGCTAAAGAAATAGTATTAAATAATCTTATATCTGAAGTAAATATTCCTGATTTTATTAATATCGATGAATATTTTCCAAAATACTTGAATCATGGAGAAAAATAGTCCCGCCATCGGTTATTCTTAAACATAATAACGATCCACACGGTGGCGGCCGTCATATCTCGCCTCAAATTGTTAATATAACATCAACGATCGCAGTCACTCTATTATGTGATGTAATTGATGGCAGCTATCAAGTAGATCTTTCAAAGTGTAGCCAGGCCCAGCAAGGATATATATTATATTCATTTAGTCTTCAAGCTCCGCCTGGGTGGTTAATTGTATCTGAGCCAATTAACCCCGTTTATCTACGTGTACATAATCCGTTATTATCAAGAATACATTTCAAACTTACAGACCAGACTGGACACATTTTGGATTTGCGAAATGAGGTTTTAAGTATTAATCTATCTATACGATCATAATGCGTCATCGTAAAACAAAAAAAAAATATCCGAATCTAACTCGGATCAGAATAATTTTTTTTTTGCTGGGGTAAATCGTAATTATCAGAATCTGAATAAAATATTATTATAATTATAAGTAAATAAACTGTATACTGTCAATTTTGCCAGGGATTTTGTTTAGCCATTACCACATTGACTCCACCTTCATTATCACTGTCATTTTCACAATGCTCCCTCAACTGTCTTATACGAAAGTTTACAATCTTTTTCTGTTCGTATTCATGAGATAATTCTAACTTAATTTTGTCAATAGCTTGTGAGAGAGATACAAACAGCTTTACCTGATTATCTGTAACTGTTGCCAGCGACTGTAACATTGCCTGCTGGATAAACTTCATGAATTTATAATCAGATGGTAAAGTATATCTATTTTCTAAGTTCCGTTGTTCTAATGATTCAAAATCACACAGAATTTTTTCAGGACTAAGATTATCAGATATATTTATACCGTTATGCTGTAATTTTTTAATCGCAGAAATAATAACATTAATATTTTCGGAATTCATTATATTATAAATGTTTGTTTAAAATAAAAATATTTCTAAATCAGAACGATAAAACATATTTCTGAATAATAAAAATTTATAAAACATATAATCACAACACAACCCCATGTGAACTCCTAGGTTGTCAAACAACATCCTAGCAAGTTCAGGGGCATTTGAATTAATCCCCATGTGACCCCCTAGGTTGCCAAATGACATCCTAGCAGGATCAGAGGAAATTCGAAAGACGAAACAGACAGCACAGTTTTATACAACCCCATGTGATCCCCTAGGTTGTCAAAGAACATCCTAGCAGGATCAGAGGTTACATATAAACTTATCCTAGGACAGCACAGTTTAACCCCATGTGACCCCCTAGGTTGTCAAAGAACATCCTAGCAGGATCAGAGGTTACATATAAACTTAATTCTAAGAACTTAACTAACTTATCCTAGGACAGCACAGTTACATATAAACTTAATTCTAAGAACTTAACTAACTTATCCTAGGACAGCACAGTTACATATAAACTTATCTTAAGGACAGACACATACAAACGGGCCTTCTCTGCGTTTCAATAGAAAATTTGCACACTGTCCCCCATAATCAACCCGGGGAGTGTGAAAAAACACAACCACCAAGTGACATGGTGGAGAGTGTGCAAATTTTCTATTGAAACGTAGAAGGGCTGGCTAAGCCCCACTAAATAAGAGAATTTTTTGGCATTAAAATCGCCCTCGCCGACAATGTGTCGGTCACGAAAATCGAAACACGGACCTCGAGCATGAGAATCCAACGCGTTAGCAATCGGCCACCAGACTTCATTATATATACATGTTACAAAAATTATTATATAGTTACCTAATACTTACAGTATACAGAATAGAATCACAATTATTGTAAACTGTAGTGTGGATTTCTTAATAAAATCACAATTATTGTAAACTGTAGTGTGGATTTCTTAATAAAATCACAATTATTGTAAAATGTGAATTTATTTCCAAAATACACTGTTAAATTGAGAAATCTATAGATATAAGACCCGCATTTCTGCCGAGTTAAAAGTCTGTATTCATCAGCCGTTGCCAAGGATACTAAAACATCGATCAGTTACATGAATACATGCCATACTTATGTCTAAAAATAACTTGCTCATGTATACATTTATTCACTGTTGAGATATATTAGCCGATATAATCTAACATAGACAATATGTGACTCAGGTTATCGGATTAGCTTGTTCTTAGTAAATGTGTTTCTGTGTAATAGTAACACAAATTAGCTACATTCAATGGGCTTCTTGGAAACATTAGTGTCCTATGGACATTCAAACTGTATAAATCTCTATTGTTGTGCTACATACATGTATTTTGAAGACAAATAGATTTTGCTGCTGACTAGTGTACACACAATTACATATCATTTTTATGAACGATATATCTATTTATGGACGAAATAACACATACAATAAGGAAAGATATATCGATACTTACTCAAAGCAATGTGGGTTCCGTTTTGACCAAAATTCGCAATATATTACTGTCATTAGTACAACAAGCACGACAACTGCAAGATTTACTTAGTTATGCTTGACGGAGTTGTCTCGCTTAATCATCTGATACCATAGGAACATACTCGAATTTGATTTTTCGTCCAAATCTTACTGAAAATGCAGATTTTGTGATATTATCTGCCACGCATTTTACTGAAGGTGGTACTATGTTAAAATATTTACCAGCAGAATTAATTGACTTAAATATAATTTCTTCGCCATCTATATTTACAGATTTAACAGCCCTTGCGTATCGTGCGCCGCCAGAATTTCCGAACTTGCAATTTTGACTTTGTGTAACAATTCGCAAGTTATCAAGCGAGTTATCAAGTTTATCACCACTGATGTGATCGAGTACAAGTCCATCTTTAATGACCACATGAAAACATTCGTAGATGAACCTATGTGATAAATAATTTTTATTTCCACTGGTATTAAATCCAAAATATCCAGTATTAATAACCCTGCCAACTGGTTTTTTCAATATACAGTGCCTAATTACACCATCACGAGATGCTTCATAATTTGTAATGATTGGATGCGTTACAAACTCATTTTGCTCCATTTATATACTAATATTATTTGTTTAAATCATTATTTTGAAAATCTAGCGAGATAATCTTCTTCGGTTTTTATAGGAGTCACCTGACGATGTTAAAGTGTTATTTTTATTATTGTAATATTGTTTCAGCTCTCTGTATTTTTTACCACCACATTGCACACACAGTTGAGTTTTTCCTCTGACTCCAACACCACACCGCACACACGGTTTTGGTCCTATACTGCTGTGTCTAACGCTTTGCATATGATAACCGCAGAATTCGTTTACGCATGCTTTGTTACAAGGAGAAGTATATCCGATCATAAGCCAATTACACCGATTCTTTGTTTGAATCATATGCAAATAATTAAAATTCAATTTAAATACATATTTGTCTTAATTATAATAATGCAGGAATTATCCACAATTGAACCCTCCGCTGTCTCAGCGGGAGCTAGATTTGATCTTGACAGACTGCCGAAATATAAATTTAGTTTTTCGATGCAATATCTGGCTTTAACGAATAAGGATATAACTAAACATATCCGTAAAGCCAAAAAGGAATTTCGCGACGATGGTGCGGCTCATGTGTGGTCGATATTCAGAATTGGAAATATTGTCGAAGTAATGAATGACAAACGAGGAAGAGAGATTATTGACTACCTTAATGTTCAGAGATATTTTATTTTAATAAAATTTATTGTAAAGAACGACGAAGACACTTGGATTATCCGTGACAAGCGTGATTCTGTCCACAGGCAGTCAGGAAATAATATTGTTCTCAGTAAAAATTCCAGACCAGGAATACTTACTGGTATTGACAAACCGTATTACGAACGAACGTATCCTGTGACTGCGGTTGTGTACGCAATATATCCGTTAAATAATAAACCTAACGTTGGGGATCTCAAACCTACGAAACTGTCATCGCTGACAGCATCAAGGATAAATTGTGTAGCTGAACGGGTTACAGAACACTTCACAAACGCAATACACGGAAACGGTTTAACATATTTACGAAGTAAAAAAATAAATACGTGGGCAGAGGCAGTTAAAGATACCGGAGCGTCTATCAGCGACGTTGCTGAGTTGGGAAAGAAATTAAAATTCCCAATAACAGTGAAGACGTTAACCGGAGAGATTTTGTACAAATCGAAATATGAATCAAGAGGAGCTTCGATAGATATTATTGATCATAATGCACATGCATGGACTGTGGCAGTAACAATATTTCCACGAGACAGAACGGTTCAATTTTATAATGGTCATGTATTTGATTTTATCAGAAATATCAGTAAAATTGACCCTGTATCTGTTTGGCTGTTTCAAAGTTCGGAATATGATTTTCATGATCAGTTTGTACGGTCTAATGGTGATATTTATCGTACAGAATCTCTCCACGAAGAAATGAAAAATCTTGCATTAAAATATACCTCTGATGATATTAAGGTTGGACAATTACTGAATAATTGTTTTACCGTTCCATCAGTTGCTGCTCACGCTGCTCAGGAGAAATATTCATGGAAACCGACACGATTGGAATTTCTTGAAGATGTCCAACACAGTTGTGTGGAATACGGATATGGTGGATTGTGGAATACTAAATACGATTATAGAGACGTTATCTCAGTTGATATGGTAGCATGTTATCCTGGAAGTTTTCTTGGATACGGAGAATGTTCTGAATACTTTAAGAGATTTGGACATCCGACACACGAGATGACCAGAGTGCGATAAACGGACCCTTACCAGATTTTGACTTAACCGGATTCGCCTGTATAGAGTCGTTCGAGTTTTACGGGGATCTCCATCCGATTGTTTAAGCTTGGTTTGGAAGACATTTTTCAGAAAAATATTGGGTTCCAATAGTACTAATATAGTACATGCTTGATGCTGGAATTCTAGTGTCGTTGAGCGTGAGTGAAGCAATTATATCATACCGCGTGCAGAAACAAGTTTGGTTGCCAGAACCGGATATATTTAATATTAATGATGCTAGGAGAGATTTTCCTAATCTTAATGAAGATGATATTGTTAAAATTACTAATAATATACGTGAATGCAGGAGAGAAAGTGATGAGAAATTTGCAAAAGATCTCGGCAGAAAAATGATCGGTAAATTTACGCAAGGAGGATCATATGATCATAAACGAATGTGTACAAGATTAATTATGGACGATGCTGAACTCGATTTTATAATTGCTGACACAACGGAGAAAAACACATTTATAAGTCGAAGTAATGCTTATTTATCAGACGGAACTAAATTAGGTACAGTTGTTAGCTATACTGATGGCGAGTCACCGCAGTTTACTCATTTAAGATCTTCGATGCTAGCGTACGTTTCGATAAATCTATTATCGATGATAAACAGATTTCCTCGTTATGCAGTTAGAGTCACGACAGATTCATTTTATATAAATAAAAAATATGCGGATTCGTTAAAACAATTGCATATTAACAATCACGCATCATGGGGCAAATGGAGAATAAAGCATGAAGATATAATTAGTTATTCTGAATCTGCCAACGTTGAAATTGCGAAGACATATTACAAAAATAATCAAATATCAGAATTGTCATCTGCACCATCTGTATTTGATCCTGTGGCTAGACATAAAACCGTTTATCTTAATGGGTGTGGTGGTTCAGGTAAAACAACACGCGCTATTGAATTATTTAATAATTGTTCTGATATGATTGTTTTGACACCGACACATAAACTCGCCAGGGAAATAAAAGAACGAGCAGTAAAATCATGTACATATCATAGTTTTTTCAGATGGTGCGGAGACACATGGACTCCATCGCAGATGGATGAGAAATACATTCCTAAAACTATCATATGGGACGAGATATGCACGGTGTCGCTAAAGGTATTAAAAATATTTCTTGATTAGCTGTTATTGAAGAATACTGCTGTGATAATGTGTGGCGATCATGGTCAACCGCCACCTTTCATTGGATCGTCTCCACATGAGTGGCTAAAAACATTTGTAGATTATTACGAAGAAATAACTGATGACCATAGAGCTATTGATAAATCACTAAAAGAGTTTAAAAAGTTAATAAGACTACAGCCAGGTAAAATACAGTGTGAGATAATGCGTAAAGTAATTCCAGAAACTCCTATGAATGATTTTTGGACTTTATGGAGACCTGCTGATTTGATAGTTGCAAGTAGAAAAATAGTTCGCGATACACTTCAACAACAATTATTTACATTACATAAAGAAACATTTTCAAATCTACCTGTACCATTATGTTATCGCCCAGCAGATACTCGACGACAGAATGTTGATATTGAGATTCCTGGTGGTGGAATACAAAATCTTGTGCTAAATGATATTGTTTTAGTTGTTGTTGATGTTGTTGAGAGCGCGTTGAGTATGGATAAATCGTCGTGGACGTTAGGATACGCTATAACGATTCACTCGTCACAGGGATTAACTATTACTGATACAAATATTTGGATTGTCGATGATCGTATTGAGTGGTCAAATTTAGTTTATCTTGCAGTGTCTCGAGTCAGAAGAATATCTCAACTGCACAGGATTATCATGGATTGCCTAATAACCGAAGAAATCACTAATAACTTTATCGATATCAATAAAAAATTAGCGAGCTATAAACAATGTGACAAAAAAAAAAATCGCGACTTTGATATGGATGCTGAATTTATTATAACACTAAAACAACAACAGAATAATCATTGTACAAGTTGTAACTGTAATATGCTGTGGCAGTATTTGAATAATAATCCAAGACAATTTACCGTTGATAGAATTAATAGTAGTCTTGGTCACACACGCGAAAATGTGATGCTGACCTGTCTTGAATGTAATCGACGTAGACGTGCAAGTTTACAAAAGTGAGCGCGGTGGTAATTGTGTGTCTTCAGGAATTATTTGTAATTGTTCGCGTACAAATCCACGCTGAGGAGCAGTTGAATCTAATCTATAGGTTGCAGGTCTACCTGTGGACCTTACCACGCTAGAAATTTTATGTGTGGTCACACTCCAGATAGGATCAGTTGCTCTTTTTCTACCTCCTTCAAGTTCACCAGGTTCATATAAATATCTTACGGTCACATTACCTAGTACTGGTTGAGAGGAAGATTCACGTTGTATTGGTATATAATTTTTTGTGATTGCATTAGAAGGTTTCATAGAAGTTGCACGAGTAATTTCATTATTTAACACAACTATCACACTTGGTAACCTTGCAACCCATTCACGAGATCTCTCCATGGACTTAAAGTCAGTGGATATTTCCTTTGCGTATTGATATCCAAATAACCGCTCAGCAAGTGTTCGATTAAGTCATTCAACGATTGCCTGATCACGATGAATTTCAGTGTGTCCTCGTCTGATTTTAACGTTATGTTTTTTCATCAACGATGATACTGCACCAAGAAATTCTTTGCCAGGATCAACCTGTAGCAGTTGTGGCCATCGTAGACCACCATGTTGATAAATTCGTTCAAACGCAGATGCAACTTCAGTTGCTGTCTTTGTTGACAGTGGTTCTGCTTCTTTATATCTACTTGCAACGTCAACGACAGTTAACGCGTATTTGTATGTGCGCAATTGACGTCTACCAATTTTAATGGTATCATGTGGTAAAAACAAAATATCTGCTTGATGAACTTCATGAGGGGTACTGACATCAAAATGTGCATACTGAATTTTTTTAGGTGGTGGTAGATAAATTTGCCATATTGCCTGTCGTGCTAATCACGCTGCAGCAACAGCACGTGAGACTTTTGCTGCTTCAGCAAGTTTACTAATCGCTGCTTTACCTCTCCAGTATCCTCGTGGACTATAATAAACAGATTCCATTATTATGATAATAATCAGTTGATTAATTACCAGCCCCTAGCACTAGTTTACCTTTCATTGCAGATTTTACTAGAAAGCTAGCAAGTTTCTCTCTGAGAGATTTATTTTTTATGAATTTAATGCGTGAATCAGCTTTACATCTGCAATATGTCGTTGTTGCAAATCTTTACTTTTATACGCAACATTATGAACGTGACATGCTTGATCAATTGCGTTTATTGGATACTCTCCAGGTTTTGGTTGGTCTTGGTTATCGAGTCGGATATCGAGACGAGTTCCAGGACCACAATAATTATATCCAGGTAAATGTTTATCACCAGGATACTTTACCCCATGAGCTCCTGGTAATTTACCTAACGAAGAAGCGATATCTCCACCTCTTTGATGAAATAAATTTGTATTTTTTTGTACCACATTTCACACACTTGCCTGTAAGTTCGCGCCTGTTATTTTTTGTTATTATTGTCGTTAATCCACTGGTCCCACCGATGGTGGGGGTGGGTGCTCTACATCGAACACAATATAAATCCATATTATTATTATATGG